>APFE030267939.1:9585-35327 GCA_000404065.3 Pinus taeda | reverse complement strand
TTTGCATTCTATTTCTTGTTCCATCTAACATGTTCCTTCCCCTTGTCAATCTTATCTTTGTGAGGACATTTGGCAGCATAGTGACCTACTCTTCCACAAGTAAAGCATTTGAATGGCAACTTACCTCGGAAACGTCCAGTGCCCCGTTGAAGATTTTTGACAAAATTTGATTCTTCTTCTTCTTCTGATATGTGTCCAGACTCATAGTAGTTTCCTTTGCCAGAAGCCTTGAAGGCAGCTTCTCTCCCGTCTGATGGTCCACCTTTCCTCATTTCATAAGCAGATAGAATTCCATGCAGCTGTGACATTTTAAGGTCTTGAAGCTTTTCTTTTTCTTCTATAGCAGAAACTTTAGATTCAAATCTAGGGGACAAAGATCTTGGAACTTTTTCAACTACAACAGCCTCCTTTACTTCTTCACCCAAATTTTTCATACAATTAACAATCTCATCTACATGAAGAAAATAGTTAGCCACACTTTCATCATTACACATTCTGAGATTTTCATACTGAATTTTGAGAGTTTGGAGTTTTTCCCTTTTTACCTGTTCATCTCCTTCATAGCTCAGAACAATCTTGTCCCATATTTCCTTAGCAGATTTATACTGCATGACTTTGACAAATTCAGATTGTGATAAACATCCCAATAGAGTATTGACTGCCTTTGCATTCGTTTCATATTTCTTCTTCTCAGCCGGATCTGTGGGAGTTGATGCTGGAAAAGTATACCCTGTATCGATGATATCCCATAGTTCAGTACCCAGAGATTGAAGATAGGCAGTGACTCTCACCTTCCAATATACGAATTTTGTCCCATCAAAAACTGGTGTCCTAAATGATGCTTCCCTCTCATAGTTGCTCATGATGAAAGATCTTCCTTCAAGCGATCAAGCTTCTTCAGAAGGACCTGCTCTGATACCAATTGTTGGAAATAATACTGAGAGGGGAGGTGAATCGGTATTATCAAGTCAAATAATCCTTTTCAAAAACCAAATTGTATATGCTACTTCAGTTAATTCAACCCACGTATATACGCATCTATTCAGAAGAAAAATCGCGTATACAGAGCAAACTTTTAATTTACTCAAACTTTCAGATGATGTTTGTTAATTTGAGATGCAGCATCAAATAACCAATAACTAGAGATAGTAAAACAGAGCAGAAAGACAATCACACACAAGAACACCAGATATAAGGTGGAAACCCAATGTGGGTGAAAACCACCTGCTGAAATTCGTCTCTATCTTTCTTTAATTAGAAACTTCTGTTTACAATGTACTGGTGCAGTCCTTTACCAGTACGCAGGCTGCAACCTGTAGAGAGCTACAACTCTCTCTCGTTTTCCAGCTTCTTCTGGAAGGGAGCTACAACCCCCTTAGCTCTTGCACTAGCCAAGATACTAGTACATAGGTGCTAGCCTACAGAAGGCTACAACCTTCTCTTTCTTCCAGGGACCATGTTTCATCAATTTTCAAACTGGATCCATCAAACAATCATCAAGAATCGACCAATCTCCTTTTCATAAATTAGATCTGAATCAAGTAGATATTCTTCTTACAGTTGTACCCAAAACACAGTACCAGAAACCATACACCAGAAAACATAACCCAGAACACAGCAGCAATAGTCAGAAGCAGCTAGATCACAACTTATATTATATACGCTATTTCAGCAGCCTGAAACTAGCATGCATACGCTTCTGCGGATGGAACAACGTGCGTATACGCCCCTTTACTTCACTAAAACTGCGTGTATACGCGTCTTTGCCTTACTGAACCTACGTACATATCTATAAAGGACAACACACTCTTCCAGATATTCAATCACTAATTAACCCATATTATCAGACTTATAGATCAAACAAGCGCCACATCTAGCAGATCAAAATCATACAAAGATACTGCCATTCAGGCTTAAAGATTATGACCCATGAATAGAATTTATCCTTCCTTTTGTGCTAAGGTTCCTCCTACCTTCAGACCCAGATCTGCATCACCACCCAATATACCAGCTCTAGCACTTTATCATATCTTCAATAATAATACAGATGATCATTTGTCACAAGATCTCCTTCCTCTTTTATAGCCTTAGGCCTTCCCCAATACCATGGTCCAAAACCATAACATTTCAATACCATGAACCCAAAACTAGGGATCAACACATCTGATGAGACGCCATGGTCCAAAACATAGGTTCAAGTTCCAAGATCTAATTTCCATGGACCAAAAGAATGATCCCCAACATATACGCGCTTTTGTAATGTATAACCCGCGTGTATATGTGCCTTCGTCTAGATGAACCTGCATATATGTCTTTTTCTACTTTCTGAGTGCCTGAACTGAGATCTGATACCAAAGAAGGTTGCCATGAAGGACAACACCTGTGCCATAGCTCCAAACCTGTGCCATAATGCCAACAACTTCTTAAGGGACAACTTGGTCAAAATTTTAAGCATGAAGGGACTTAGGGGGAGACTCTTTTTGCAATTGATAGGGCCCATATTATTTACCCAAAGTCCAAAATAAGAAAAATTTATTGTCATTAAATTTTATGCCAAATTTTGGAACCAACCACAGCACATCCTTTATCAAGAATTAAGGGTTTCAACTTCAGGAGGACATATCTCCACAACCATGAGGAACTACATGGAGTCCCACCTACTACTGGAAACTAAATGATGAGTATTATCATATGATTATGGTCTAAAATGCGTTTTCATATTCATTTTCCATAGCAAGAGCGGGGAAAGTAGGGATTCTTTTGGCTTCCACTGGAGTTGACATCAATAACAACCATTTTTCAACAAATAGAATAAGTGGTTGTTTCAATTTTTTCAAAATGACTCTAATTTTTCCTTAACAAGGAACTAGGACCTTTTTCCATACTCTTTATTTATGGGAAGAAGACTTTCCTTCACTAACTACTCCATCAATTTATGACTTAACTTTCTAAGTCAAAGGTGATGGTGCACCTCATTTAAGGAACATAATCATAAAATATGTGGGTTTTTGGGCTAATGGATGGAAATAAACACTTTATTTTCCATTTGTTTTATTTCTTCTAAGATCTTCTTCCACTCCCTTGGACTCATCGGCATCACGGTAACTTCACTGCACAGTTGTTGTTGTTGTTACAACAAACTCCCTCCAAAATTTTTCTTTCACTTGAATTTTGGAGCCTATTGAGGATTTTGAGATATTTCAGTATATGGTCACTTCATAGTCATCTAATGATTGGTAAAGTATTAATTCTTATTCCAAGTGTCAAAATCGCTTGCTCACATATGTTTTCTCTGCGATGAATCCATAAACACATGTCTTTCTATGCAAGCTTAGATGAGCATTACACAACTCTTGAAGGTAAGGCTTGTGCAATCACTAGTGATAATGACTGTGCAATCCATAAGCATAGTGTACTTTGCAATACATACTGACATTTAGTGTTCACTCT
Source organism: Pinus taeda (assembly GCA_000404065.3). Classification (NCBI taxonomy): domain Eukaryota; kingdom Viridiplantae; phylum Streptophyta; class Pinopsida; order Pinales; family Pinaceae; genus Pinus; species Pinus taeda. The sequence continues at coordinate 31,877 of APFE030267939.1, read as the reverse complement.
CCATTGACAGTTTCCCTCACTTCGATTGCAATTGCACCTTCATTTTGGTGAGTTTTCTCAATTGTTGCTCTGGTGCACCTTTGTTTTTTCAAGTGTTACTTTCACATTCATGACTATTGTTTCTCTTTATTTCACTTTAAAAAGTGTTGTTTTCATGTTATCTTTTCTCTAGCATTTGTTGCTTTCACTTTCTCTAAGTCTTTGCAAGTGTCGTTTGAAATTTTCTCTCACTTTTCAAAATGTCATCTTTTGGCAAAGGAAGTGTCGAACATCGTAAAAGAAAAGTTGTGGTTCATTTAAAGAGGAAAATTTGGTCTCAATGGGTCCTACTTATCATATATACATGTATTATACCCATTCCCAAAGCTTCATGAATTATCACACAAGTTTCTTCACTGTCGTTGCAAATTGTACCTTAAGTGTCACACTTGGAGGAGTATGTTATTTTGCCATAGCAATTAAGGGACCATGTTGTTTCAAAGTTTTGATTGTTCTATGTTGTGTCATTAATTATTCTGAGTGTGTGATCATGTCTAAGTTTAACCTTGATGGAATATTTACTTCATTGATACCACACTTAGCCAAATCCTGGAAAACTTCCTGCCCAGCGAACTTGAGCTCACTTTACCCTCCTTAAACTATGAATTGTCTAGTGGGAAGCCTCAAGCATTCCCCTTTTCCTCCTATAACTATGAAATGCTCATTTTTTTCCTCCAAGGACTACACATTATGTAATCACATTGCTCAAGGATTTCCTCTCTCCCCTCAGAAACTGTGCAATCTTGCCTCCCATCCAGTACCTTACCGCGCATTGCACAGTCTCAATCATCAAGCTACCTCCCTGAGTGCTTGAATTGTGCAACTACGCAATCCACTAACCAATATCCCTCTAGAAAAGTGCATTACACAGTCTCAAGGCTCAAGATTTCCTCTCTAAGTTCCTCAACTAGGCATTTGACCAAGCCTCTAGAACTGCGCATTCTATAGTCTCAAGCTTCAGTCCATCACTCTTGACCTCTGGAACTACACACTACACAATCCCTAAGTCTACCACTCAGTCCAGCACCCAGTTCCATCTCAATCAACATTTTCATGAAGCAAGTTAGACTAGGATATTTTCAGACTAATCTCACCTTGCCATGAGTGGAATTCACTTGTAGGTACTATATCTTGACATGTCGGGATGACTCCTAGAGAGGAGGATAAGGAGATTATGCTAAAAGACACTTATGAAGATGAAACCATGAAGAGGTCATCAAGCGAGAAGATGAAGGAACACTAACTTACGAAAGAATTCCAATATTAGGACGACATGAAGATTACATACCATTCAGTCCCTTCGAGGTTGAATATGAAGAACAAAGTAGATCTTTCATGAAGATGAAGTACTGAAAAAAAACTATCTCATGAAGATTGAAGACAAACCAGCAAGAGAAACATCTTGGCATTACCATTTCATCATGAAATCCATGTCCATGGAAAATTTTAGGGGTTAATGTTTGCGCAGTGGGCTAATTTTCCATGATTTTTCCACAAAAGGGATTCGCCAATTTCCAATTTTTTTAAAATATGATTCGCCCAAATTTTATAATATAAAATTATTTTACCTTAAAAATCACCTACATTATATAGAGACTATATATAAAATGATTCCAAATTTGAATAATTTTACAAATATATCAATAAACATTTTATAGTTTGCATATTAGGGATTAGTGAGATTCTGCAATGTTTTTAAACTTCAAGAAAAATCCATCCTTAAAATTTTCCTTGTCCATGTCATCATTGTCAAGTTGTCAAGTTGTGACTTGTACTAGTGTCATCATAATGTCATGTGTGTTCATGTGTCTTGCCACATAATTTGTGGATTTAATGATTTAATTATCAAAATGAAAGGACAAAATGTAATGTGGAATTCCAAGAGTCATATGTGGAATACGAAAAGTCATATAGTCATATATGGACAAAAGAGTCTTTAGGAAAAGTCCAAAAGTCATATATAATTCCAAAGGTCACATTAGAGGTGTAAGAGTCATGACAGAATCTCAATAGTAATAGGGATATGAAATTTCATACTATTGTTATAAATACACCCCAATAACTCAATAAAATGGCTTTTGGGAGGCTTAGCCTTTGGAGATCTAGCCTTGGATTCTCTAGCTTTGCATAGGAGAGAATATCATTCGTTGGAGAAGCAAGAAGTGACTTAATGTTTCACTATTGGCTTTAGTGGCTCATTTTTGTAATTATGTACTTGGATAGTTCACCTAATAATTTGAAGCTCGATGAACCTGTAAAACCCCCCTCCCACATCTACCCAAGCAATCGTCCATCCAGGGTAAACATGTGATGAGTTGCCACTATGATATGATTTGACCTCCTAAGTTATATGAAGGAAGTGGAACCAGCGGAAACACACCATACATACATCCAACATTAGCATTAGGACCTTCAAGAACCAGCCCTTGTGTCCCACTGACATTTTGGACAATTTGACCCCCGGACGCTCCCATTCTATAGGACTTACATCATCCAGGATGCTTTGGGCACTCTCATGACAAGGCATGCCAGCGTTAAACGATTATTTCTCTCAGTTTTGTGCCAGCATCCCTAGGATTTGAGCCACTTTTTCAGGCCCAAAGCCCAGGTCCCAGAATTGAATGTCACCTTCAAAACAGTAAGGTAATAGGGAAATAATAGAACAAATGCAATTACTCAATAAGACCTTGATTGGAACCCTACTAGCCATGACAATAATTTCGTCAAACATATCACAAATATGTAGTCTATAGGTGAAAATAACATATCTGAGCATAGGTGTTGGGTCAAGAAAAAGGTATGTTTTCTCCTTGGTAATCACTTTATTTCGCATTCATCCTTACATGATTATCTCTGTTTATGGATTCAAATAAAGGAAATAACAACTAAAGTTGGATGAAAGCACTTGGTAAAAAATTATATAAATCTAGTACAAGATGATGACTTTTACTATCCTTGTGTGCAGAAGACATAGTTGGTCAATAGTTGTTCAATCGACAGAGCAGCACTAGACAGTAAAATGAAAAGACAGCGTCTAAGGTAGGCAAGGCAGCGAGAGACCAGGCAGACCAGTACTATTTCATGATAGAATCAGATCATGTGTTGTGAAATCTTTAGGATCCCCTGATCTTGAGGATTCGCTTTTATCAAGTTTACTCTTTTAATGTTATATATAAGGTTGAAAGGCAAAACTTCGGGGAGTTCAAACTTTAATAATTTGTAATTATTCTTTTTGAGACATATAATATTTTTATCTCAGTGATTTTGTAATCTTGTTACTTATAGTAATGAAGAAATACTATATTTGATCCATACTTATATTCTGAGTATTTCTTAGCGGAGACTTCTGGCGACTCTAGGCTTGGTCAAGAGAAGTTCTACTGCTTTCTTGTGTTATAATATTTCTACTTAGTCTTTATTGATTGTTAATGTTCAATTAGTATCATTTTTCTTATTGTGAAGATTGATGTTTCTGATTCATATTGTTGTTGATTTAGATTCAAACTTAGCCATGTGATATATCTAAGTAACGCTTTGATTGGATTGGTTATGTCAGTTTCAGTAGTAGATTGTTGTTCATTCTAAGTGATGTTATCATAGATCTTAGAGATATCATTAATCGATTTCCATGATTTGCTTACATAGATCAATTATTGTTTAGAGATCATTTATCATTATATGATTTCTTGTTGTTTAATTATCAGTTGTTGTTCAATTAAGATCGTCGTTCAATTAGGATTTTCCATTCAATTGAGACTTTCGTTCAATTAGGATTTGTTGTTCAATTCAGATTTTCTATAGATTATCATTGATGTTTATTTGTTATAATTCTCTTTCTTGATTGAATGAGTTAGTATTAATTCTATTTGAAGTTTTCCAAGTGTGATTCTTTGCATTTGCATTCAGATTCATTTGATTTCGGAATAAGTTAAATAGAATTGTAGAGTGTTTTAAGAGTTCTTTCAGAGTTAGTTCTTCCTTAGTTATTTCTTTCAAAATTGTGTGGATTGAGTTGAAGAGATAGTTATTAGTGATTGCAACGATTTACCATTAGATAACATCTAAATTCACTGCATATATTGTGTTGGCACTCTTGAGATAAAAAGACTTACCTTGGGTTGATAATTAATGTAGGAATTAAGATTTCTTGTAAAAAGACATCTTAGTGCACCAACAATAGGGGTCTCATACTTAGCTGAGAATCACTAAGAGACATTGATGCCTCAACACATTAGCTGCCATTTCATCCATTAGGTCATTGATATATTATTCATTCATTTACAAGTAAAAAAATGATGGGATCCATACATGGCCATTGTCATAATACATATTCATAACCATAATAATAACAACAGAAATAAGAAGGAAACAACAACCATATAATCCACATATAAATCAGTATAATACTCATGAGATAACAAGGAGAAATACCTTCATATTAATGATGCTAAAGCCAACCTGGTATGGGACTACTGTTCTAGACATATTTGGGCACTACAACGCCAATCTTATATGCAGATAAACTAAGGGCTCTTTAACCCCTAAAAGTGTTGTTTCATACCCTAAAGGATCATGGTCAACTGATTACATCATTCCCCAAAAGTTCCACCTGAAAAACCATTCAAAACTGGCCAAAATAGGACCATACTGACTGCTCCACTGCCAAGGTGCGATGCATATTGATTGCTACACTAGCCAGGTGTGATGCATACTGATGATGCCTTCTATAGGGTGCGATGAGTGAGGATTGACAAATGTCCAAGGAAATTTGCTAAGTGGATGTTCATGGAATCTTCTAGAAACTTCTCTTATGACACTTGCCTCTCTGAATTTTCCAAGGGATGAGTAAGAGATCCAATAAATCTCCAAGTGGAACCAAGAACAACAAGTGGAATGACACTAATAAAAAACCCAGAGATGACTCACACCCTTGCACACATCTATAAATGGATCCCTCATTTAAGAGATCTAGAGGCTGGAATTTTGTAATTTGCAAGGAAGTGTTGATAGTTTGTCTTTGATAAGGAGCATTATATTGTTGGGGGATCTTGCTTTTCATGAGGTGAAGAGGGCTTTGATGCTGGGAGGATGATGCTGGATCAGACAGTTAGGTTGTAATTCTCCCTTCATATTTAATAAAGTTCTTTGAGTTTTCCTCCATACAATCGTGTATTTGTGAATATTGTTATTTGTGAATGCCATTGTATGTTCATTGTATTTCTGATTCTACAATGCTTATGATATAATAGATCAAGATATTTTTTATGGTGTTCTGTTACTTTGTCTCTACAGGTATTCTCTAAGCAGGATAAGTAGGAGAGGAGTTACAAGCTCTGTTGAGAGGGAGAGAGGTCAAGCAAGGAGTTAAGCAGAAGATCCAATTTGGTTCCCTTGCCTCTCTCTCTTATCTATTATACATAGAGGAAATCGCAAATTGCTTTGATTGTTTGTTTCTAGGATAGTTGCCAATCCTAGAGGGCTAGCAAATTGAAAATACACTAGTTTTCTCGGAAAAAAAAATGGTGACTCCACTGGGGATTGAATAGATGATTGTTTTTTATTTTTGTTTGCTTTATAAAATATATATAGAGCCTGAAGTTAGCCATATAGCATTTGAAATGCTCTTTCTCTGCAAGTGCATAGTAGATTAATGCTACTTCAGTCAATCTCCGATTTAGTTTATGAATTGAACATCTGACTTACAATAATTCTAGATGACCTTGTGGTAGCTCAGTAACCCCCCAAGATCATTCCTCTATAATTTTCTCTTTACTTTCCATCATAGCTCAGCTTAAATCACTGAAATCAGCGGCAAATTTGAGCCAAAACCCACCTCAGTTGCGCTCCCTGGCCCATCGCACTGTCTATCACTGTCAACCAATATGCATCGTACTTCCCAAGCCTGAAAAGTGTGATTCATCCCTGTTTCTATGAAGCCCAAGTACGATGACTGACTGAGCCTATTTCCTTCCTTGAAAATTGGGTTTTTTTGTCTTCGTTTTCAGTTTTGTTTAATTGATTTGTTGCTTATGAACAGTACCTCATTACTAAAGCCTGATTCCATTACATAGAGTAGCCTCCATTGATTAGGATTATTAAATTTTTTTATGTATTTTTCCATCATTTACAATCTTTTGTCGAAAAGTTTCTTAAATCAATCTGTCGTTTTGGTACAAAAGTGTCGTAACTGTACGTTTTGTGTCAAAAAGAGAAGTGTCGTCGAGTCTCCCTTCTCTGCATAGTCGATTGAACTTTTTGTCATGTATTTGATTTGATTTATTGTTATTCAAAGTGTTGAAAGAATTTTCTATTCGAAATTGAAAAGTGTCGTTCAGTCTTCCTTTCAATTTTTAAAAAGAAATTGTCGAAATGTCGCTTTAAGTGAAATATTTCAGATCTATACTTAGTTTTCCTTTTTGGCATTTCTCACATTAAGGGAATGAAAAAAAAAAAAATACATGCATTTTTCATTTGAATTTAGCTTTTGTGCGAAAAATGATTTAGGAAAGTGCATTTAGAGTGTGCCCTTTTCTCTTTGTTTGAAAGAATTGTAAATTTATTTCCCTAGTAGCTAGGATTTTCATTGCTCAAAACAAACAATGATTTCTTATCATTGTAGATTGCATTTTTAGGAATTTCAAATCAACATCACCTCGTGAGCCATTGAAAGACAAACTTTTAAACAAGATCAACTCTAAAATAAATCTCAATGAACCTAATAACGCTTTGGAACCTAACGCAACACATCTAGAGGCCTAGGCTAGAGATGTGTTCTGGCGTCATAAAATCTAGTAACTATCATTTTCATCGAAGGTTGGGTAATTCCTCCTCTTTGATACAAAAAGTGCTAGCATGGACTTGTGCTCCCCGCACCATCGAGTATATATTGGGAGACCACAATAGGCTTACATCCTTTATCCATAGGAATCTTTGTCTACTGCCCTATCGATCGCAATGCATTGAACACAACATTCAGGAAGATTGATTGTCGTACATAAGTCCTTGGTAATTTCTCTTTAATTTATCACCAAGGTGTATATTGCAGTTTTGCGATTGGTTTGGTAATCCCTCTATCTAGATTTCCAGAGTAGTCACTTTCGTTCCTTTTCGACTCCTTCAAATAAAAGGTCCATCTAAGCACTTGTCACTTTAGGCTCATTAAATATCAAAGGGGATTAGAGTCATCTTTAGCTTTTTCTCGACTCTTAAAAATTGAAAAAGCAAAGTTGTGTCAAAGCGTCATTAAAATTTATTAAATTCATAATAACATCCCTATTCCTTCATTGATCTTAGGTTGATATAATGGAGTCCACCAATCAAGGAATCCATGTCGAAGGGAATCCTAGTCCATTTTCTTCTTGGGGAAATATTGGTGCTCCGTATATGGCTACATTGTCCCTTCTAGGAATCACAATTGGCATGCCAGTATGGCTATTCTCAACCTCGGTCGTCCAAAATACCGTGATTCCTCAACAACCGAATCAACAACCAATTGATACTAAAGTTGATCCTTCACCTTCTTCTTCGCTTGTTTCTCCCTCCCATTCTTCCTCTTTGCTTGGTGAAAATAGTGATGCTAGTAGCTAGGTGACTGAGAAGAAGAAGAAAGGGAAGGAGAAGAAGAAGAAGTCAGTTAAGCAAGGGGGAAACCATGCAACATCTGGTGAAAATCTGCACACTAAGCTTTTCAAACCTAAAGATCCATGCATAATTTGTAGAGGAGACCATTTTCACTGAGAATGTCCGTGCATTGCTCGAATCTTGAGAGAATGGTCCCCCTGTTCGCACCAAATGGTGTCATCAACCTCTGGCGATCACGTTGATAGCACACCATCAACTAGTAATAATGGGCAGAAAAGAAAGGTCCAAAGTCCATGTAAGTTATGTGAAGGGGATCATACCCTTCCCCGTTGTCCTTTTTTGGATGAAGCCAAAGGAGTCTTGCATAATCATCATGCTTCACCGCAGCAACTTCCACCTGGATACAGGAAGCTCTCCCCAAATCCTTTACTAGTTGAAAATCCGACTGACATAACTCAACCGTCAGTCGAAACACCTAACGTTAAAAGTGAATCTTCTGAGTCCATACCGGACCAAAGTCAATAGGTCGAAATGGTAGTCGACCCAGTTTTACCTTCAGAAAATCATAGCCTTCCTAAAGAGAGTGAGAACGATACTATTCAAATTATTTTTATCACTTAGTCCGATGAACTTGGGGGTAATCCACCCATTCCTTCACAACAGGAAGAGAGTCCCCCAGTTTCGGCTACTCAAGGGGTTAATTCAATCATTTATTTGGTACCCCCTCCAAGTAGTCTAGTCACTTCCTTTGATTGGAATCGACTAGCAAGATCCCGCCTTCCTTCTAATGTACCATTCCGAATCATAGTACAAGTTTACAAAATGATCATGTCTGGCACTATCATAGATGAAGGGGCATTAGTGAGTACCCTTTCCTCAACTTCTTGGAAAGCATTTGGTTCACCATAGCTTATGCCTGTCATACAGAATTTGTCAAGCTTCAACAAAGGAACCAGTCGACTGTTAGGGATCCTTCTTAAATTACCCATAACTTTGAGAAGGAAAACCATTCACTTGAACATGATGGTAGTCTAAGGACCGTTAGATTACAATCTACTCCTTGGACATGACTATGTTTATAACATGGAAGCTATTGTTTCAACACTCTTTTGAGTGATGTGTTCCCCGTATGAAGGCAAAATTGTCACTATTGACTGGCTTTCATTCCTCGGTTCAAGCATAGCTCCAAGTATATCATCATCCCTAAATGGTCCTTTTGCGTCGAGAATGTCTCTTCAACCTTCATTCCATCCACATGATTGTCGGGATTAGTCCATTGAATGTAACGAAGCTTAGGGGGCATACACCCTTGTCTATTTTGAGACGAACCCAGCTAAAAAGATAAGTTTCCTTGTAGGTTGTGTGATTGGAAGTGCCATCCCACACCATTCACCTTTATCCACTTTTTGGATGAAGCCCAGAAAGTGCTTTTTCTAAACGCTGTCTAAACCATCCTACCATGTGAATTTCCCTGTAAGTTAAGTGGCTGGTCTAACACACCATTCACCTTTGTCTATTTTGTGGAAAAATCCAAGGAATTGTTTTGTTTGCTCTGCAGACGAAACAATCTTGCTTAACCGCAATGATTTCCATATGGTTACTAGAGACTCTCATTTTCTCGATGACTAGGGGCATGCAAACCTTTTTATGCAAGCTAAAAATGATCAAATTCTTTTTTTTTTAGCTTTTTAACTTCTTAGGTCAGGGGATTGGTCTAACACACCATTCACCTTTGTCTGCTCTGAAGACAAAGCAAAGGAAGTGTTTTGTCTAATCGCTAATGAAACCATCCTACCTAACATCAATAGTTCCTTAGCTTTCTAGTTTTTCTAGCCTTTTAGTTTTGTTTTTCTAGCTTTTTAATTTTGTCATTTCTATATTACATAAAAAGATAACTAAAAATTTGAGCATGTTGTCGCATGGTTTAAGCTTGTTAAAAAATAAACCTACCAATGAGAAATGTCATCGCATGGTTCAAGCTCATTAAAAAATAAACCTACCACTGAGCATAGTTCCCCATGGTTCAAGCTCGTTAAAAAATGAACCCACCTTCGGTAAATAACCTTTGCAATTGCCATGCTATCAACCTTTCGAGCCTTGGTTGTGTTCCTACCATCACCTCCATCCGTTCAGTTGATCATACGCTTCCACTTGATTGTTTACCCTTTTGAGGAATAGCTACGACGAGTGGTCCTATTAGCCAATCTCTTCACATAACCATGTTTTGAGAAGTTACATCTTACCCTGAACCAAATGCTACCCTAAATGCCACTCGTTCCTCAAAAACGAGTCTCCTTTAAACTCTTTTTAGACTCGTTAAATATGAAAATATTGTCGAGCTATTGTCTTTTCTAGCTCGTTAAAGTAATCGAAATGCCATCCCTCCTGTATATTTTAATATTTTCTGACTTGAGGGATTATCTCACGAAAAAGTTTGAGTGCTTGTCTTTTTCGGCTCGCTAAAGTGATCGAAAAGTCATCCCTTTTGTATTATTTTATCCTTTTTGGGACTTAAGGGATTATGTTACAGAAAATAACTCCTGGAGTTTCCTGTTCGTCCCTTTTCAAACTATCTAAACATGAAAAGGACCGAGTTGTATTTGCCATTAAACTCGTTAAAACAATAGCAACGAACTTGTCCACCTAGGCAAGAACGAGTTTCACTATCACTAGACTCGCTAAAATGTAGTGATAGGTTTGCCCGAAGGGAAAATTATAGAACAAGCATATGTTATCCTCCTCAAGCTTAACAAAAATAAAGAGGTACTGGTCAGCAATGACTAGGGAAAAAAGGGAAGAAAACTTGAAGAATTTTATGGTAGAAGGTCGCTCTTGAACATGACACTTTCACTCCGTCATCTTGATTGAATCGGGTTGGGTTATTTCGTTCACCAGTCATTTCACCATTGGTATTCTGCACCATCCATCTATTCGGGTTAATGCTACCAATCCATCTCAGTGTCGCAGATATGTTCAAGGGAAGTCATTCAGTTGAGAAACCGCCATCCAGTTAATGCCTCATCCACTGCAATATCTTCACCCTCCATTTTTCATGACCACCATTCCTGAACCTTGTGTCATCAGATCGTTTTCACCTCCAAAAAATCATTTGCTTCATTTCGTATCGTAGATGTGGGATAAATTAAGGCCCTCGTATGACGAGTCACTTCTTTTCGACATCAACTCATTATCTAAGAAGTTGACCTAGAAACAACCCTTTCAGTACTTTGAAGCTTGCATGCCTCAATGGCAAGTTTCTCACTTTCGGTGATAGGTTGACATCATTGGCCTTCGACCGAAAGATTTTGCGTGATGTTCGACATCGGATCATATATTCACACCATGTGAATTGTACTATAGTACCTTGAGGGTCATTATCATTATCGGTGATTCCTCTCACATCTGTTAATAGCTCACATCATTAGCTGGTAATCAAGCGATGTCTTTCCATGTTCGACTTCAGAACATCTCTTCACATGGATCGACTTGTACATCGGGAAAATATTGAACGAGATTGAAGAACCCAGACCTAGTTTCATCCATCAGGGCTGTGATATATTTAGATATAGAAAGACATCAAATGTGCATAGAAGCTGCACAGATGGTCATCCGAACTAGGGATGATGACTCTACATTTGTAAAAATCATCAGTTTGCATATGCAGACAACTATATTTTCTATGTACATGAAATGAATTTATAAAGTTGAGCATGGGAATGCCCGCCTCAACTAGATCATGAAAATTATATTATGATGATGTATTTTATTGTATCTTATACAGGTCACCTTCCAGTTTTGAAAACCTCGGATCCTCATGATAAAGCATTTCACCCAACATCAAATATTTACGACTTCATGCTTTAGTGGGCAACTGTTATAGACATATTTGGGCACTGCAACCCCAATATTATATGTTGATAAACTAAGGTTTCTTTAACCCCTGAAAGTGTTGTTTCATACCCTAAAGGGTCATGGTCAATTGATTACTTCATTCCCCGAAAGTTCCACCTGAAAAACCATTCAGAACTAGCCAAAACAGGACCATACTGACTGCTCCACTGTCAGGGTGCGATGCATACTAACTGCTACACTAGCCAGGTGTGATGCATATTGATGAGGCCTTCTGTAGGGTGTGATGAGTGAGGATGGACAAATGTCCAAGGCAGTTTGATAAGTGGATGCTCATGAAATCTTCTAGAAACTTCTCTTATGACACTTGCCTCTCTGAATTCGCCCAGGGATGAGTAAGAGATCCAAGAAATCTCCAAGTGGAACCAAGAAAAACAAGTGGAATGACACTAATCAAAAACCCAGAGATGACTCACACCCTTGCACACATCTATAAATGGATCCCTCACCTGAGAGATCTAGAGGCTGGAAATTTGTAATTTGCAAGGAAGTGCTAATAGTTTGTCTTTAAGAAGGAGCATTGTATTGTTGTGTGATCTTGCTTTTCATGAGGTGAAGAGGGCTTTGATGCTGGGAGGATGATGTTGGATCAAATAGCTAGGTTGTAATTCTCGCTTCATATTTAATAAAGTTCTTTGAGTTTTCCTCCATACAATCGTGTATTTGTGAACATTGTTATTTGTGAATGCCATTGTATGTTCATTGTATTCCTGATTCTGCAATGCTTATGATATAATAGATCAAGATGCTTTGATGGTGTTTTGTTACTTTGTCTCTACAGGCATTCTCTAAGTGGGATAAGTAGCAGAGGAGTTACAAGCTCTGTCAAGAGGGAGAGAGATCAAGCAAGGAGTTAAGGGGAAGATCTAGGTTGGTTCCTTTGCCTCACTTTCTTATCTATTATATATAGAGGAAATCATAAATTGCTTTCATTGTTTACTTCTAGGATAGCTGCCAATCCTAGAGGGCTAGCAGATCGAAAAGACACTAGTTTTCCCAGAAACACTACCACATTCCACCCAACCAAAGAATGGTCGAGCCAATTCTCTCTTCATTCATTCACCCTCATGCCATATTCTAAGCATGAATGTGCGATCTCATAGAACACACCAATCGAAAACCATCCAGGGCTTCTAGAGGCCAACCACCTCAACCCATCAAACTGTGATTCCACCTCATGGTCGAACATCACAAAATCATCATCATATTGGTCTCTACCTAAGCATTCCAGTGCTCCAGAGTGTTTGTTCCAACCAAGGCTTCCAAGACTAGTAACTCGACCCATAATTACACTCAGGCTTCCAGAGCATTTTTCCAACCAAGGATTCCAATACTAGTAATTCAACCCACCAAGGGCTTCTAGAGCATTTATCCAACCAAGGCTTCTAGGAATAGTAACTCAACCCAAGTTGTTGTAGGACTTCTAAAGCATTTTTCCCACCAGGGTTTCCAGGAACTAATAACTCAAACCAAGCTAAGGAAACATGAGAATGAACCAAAAAAAAAACAATGAAATAAACCCATAATCTCCATGCCTATCCAGGAAATGGTAAGGCTAGGAAAATCCATTGTTAATACAATAAATATTTCATGTCAGTGACAGATCATAACCAATGAACCGCATGCATGTTCCATGCGTGCCAAAACTAGTTAGGAAAACATACATGCAACTCAGTACTTGTAAGCCAATTCTGTTGTAGTTGTTGATCCCAATGTCCTCTTGTACTTTCCTGCTCTTCCTTTACCTTCTTGTTCCAAAAATATTAGTATGACACACTTTCCAAGAGTGCTCCAAGAAACTTTAAGTGTCCAAGAGTGTGAGAGAGAGAGAAAATAATGAGAGAGCTCCAAAACTGAACTGACCAAGCTTACACTAACCAAGCCTACCCACTGATCCTCATAAGCCTTTTTACTAATGAGGCCTCTAGTTTCTTCATTTTTCATTATTTTCCTTCATTTTCCTCCTCACATGCAACCTATGACCTTTCACCTTCCTTTTCTCCTAATTTTCATTATTTTCATAAATAGAATACTAATAAATGACTCATGCCTTCCAAATCCTTTTCCATTACCTTTGCCAATTTCCTTAGCCATTAATAAACCAATGAACACCCACACTAGGATGTTTTTTCCCAACATTTAGCTTGGAATATGTGTCCCATCATCGTGATTTTATATATTTTTACATGGATTTTTAATCACTGTTGTTACAGGACCAGCACATTTTCATGCATGTATCGTGAATGTAGTAATACTATTCTTCATATGTTTGTGGTATGTGTTTTGTTCAAAGGTACTAAGGAAATTGAACTATTTCGATGGCTTTGGTACTTATCTTATTGAATGTATGTTGTATTTTCTTTAATGATTGTTGTGTCTATGTGAACTAACAAACCTTTTCATGCTCCCGCGTGTCTCTCTTAGGTTAGTACTATTACTTCCTTCCAGAGACTCACTCCTCTCTCCCCCCTCATGAAAGTCTCCTTTTACACATTGTAATTGGTGTTTCACAGTGTGTCAACTTACTTGTTGATTTCAAAAGTTATGTGCATACTATCTTATGTTGTTCATTGTAATTGAGGAAAACCTTTGAGTTATGGTGGTCGAATCGATATTCTGGATGGGGCTCCTACTTCAAATGGTGTGAGGTCTAATTAGGAGTTCAAATTGGGGAGACTCCCTTGGTTGATGGATTTCCAACACTATCAACAGTTGGCACTGGAATGAGGGCCACATGATAAGTTGTGCCCATTGAGTCTATTTTTAACCTCTTACCTTAAATGGATCTTTCTCAAATCATACTCCCAAGGTGTTTTTCCAATAGACCCAATGGTCAAATTTCAATACCTAATAATCTCTTTTTAACTTGTCTCAATTGAAATTTGATGGTGAGGTTGAAATATCCATAGTTGATCACATCTCTAGTTTTCTTTATTTTTGTGATTTTTTATGAAATTGATTATCAATATGTTGCTCGTATACTATTGGGGTGTATGAGAGGAAGGTGTGAGGTCTAATTGGAGATTTATTTATCCTTCGATAAGTATGATTATTGGGATGCCCTTAAAAGGATTAATTAACTAAGAAATAACCCTGATGAGTTAATTGATTATTTCTCTAATCGATTCCTTCACCTCTGTTATGAATTTCCTAAAGAAGATATGGATTGGGATTTCTTTAAACAAAATTTTGAGGTTTTGGTTCATATCTCTTTACATGGTGAGCCTGAACACCATAATTTTTTTGTTGCCCCAACTTTTGTAAACCATGAGACAACCCTAATTTTAGAGGAGAAACCTACTATTCCTTTTGTTTCTTATCCTCCTCCATATTCAGTTCCAATGTGCATGCCTCCTAGTGATGGTGTCAAAGATGGGAAATCTGAAAATCAAATGGTTGATTCATCTTTTCAATATTCATCTACTTTTAATGAATCAAATCTGATGGAGGAAAATTTCAATTGGTTTATGGATCCTAAGGTGAATATTAATCCCTCCATTTTTCAATATGATATTAACACTCATAACTTTAGTCTTGAATCTGGTTTGGATACCTATCATCCCCAATCACCTACTTCTCATGATCCCTTGTCCCTTGATCTGCCTGATTAATTTCTTCCAAATCCAAGCAGTGAATAGGTGGAAGGTAGTCACATTTCACATGTAGAGGAGAAGGAAGGTGAAGGTTCTTTCAATATTTCCTCCTTTTCAGAGTCCTCCATGTAAATATGGTGTTTCCCCATTCTCTATTGATATTGAATATGGTAATCTCAGCAGAACGTCGAATGAAATCAAATTTCCTAATAAATTTGAAGTCTTGGGCAGCCATCATTCAGATGAGGATGATTCTATTGATATATATGACAATGGAATCCAAAGTACACCAACTTATCTTTCAGTCTCTCAAGAAGATTTTGTTTCGAAATATTTACATATTAAATCTAATTTAGTTAAGGAAGATTCTCTTATGACCACTTCTTCCTCTTCACCTCCCTATCCCTTATGCTCTATTGTTTGTAATGCATTGACATATGATAAAGATACTCCATGCTCTTCAAGTTCATCATCTGAAGATTTGATTTATTTGATAGTGAGTTTATCCATCATGAAGAAGGAGGTAATCAAATAATAGAGCATCCATTCCATCCCTTATCATCTCCTGTTTTGCATGAGGACAACTTTTCAAATCAGTTTTCTCATGAGATTTATATGATTCATACATATCTAAATCTGTGATTAGAAGAATACTTGAGTAATTTGTTTGTTGAAATTGTAACATTTGATCAAACCATTGATGTAGATGGTTGTCATCCAGATAATCGTGATCTTGTTAATTTAACTCATAGTAGTTGTTCACATGCAATTTTTTATTTGACTCAATTCTCAAAATGTTGTTATCCATATTTTCCAGGTTTTGGAACTTATCAAGAAGTTGAGGCACTTCAACTCTCGTTGATAGTTATGTCAGAATCTTGAAATCCTGGTAAGATCCCTAAACCCTTTCAAATCTGGATTTCTTCACAAAATTCTTTACTTTGTATTGTTTAACTGGATGCAAACTTGTCCTTGATGGATTTTGGGATTTCTCGTTATAATTTTTCTTTCTCTCAATATCAAGTTTCTGATTAGATAGAGGATATTGTTGTAGTGAATTCATCTTTAAGTAGATCTCTAGTATTTAACCCAGGATCAAAACCCCCATGTTGATATGGATTCTAGATCTGATTTGACATATCCTTCTAATTTTTTGTCAACATGTTATTGGTTTCCCATATTTACAAGGCCAACAATTGCTTTTGATTCTACAAGTTGTCATATTACTAGTCTAGTATGGAATTAGACACAAAGGAAATTGATCAACAATCATGAGTCTTGTATGTTAAGCTACCAATATTATCATAATGTTGGATCTAACAATTATCATTTCAATAATCGTTCTCCCAATAGTATATCTAATGGTGGTTTTTTTACATCGTTTTATCTAGTTGAATCTAGTGATTTTTACAATTTATGACTTCATTGTTTTGATATTTGTCAAACAATTGAAGCACTTCAGTCTTGGTTGATGGTTATAGTAGGCTCTCACTATTTCGACAGAGCCAATTTAACTAGATCAGGTTATCTTTTCCTTGCAAGATTCTTCTCGTGATTTAGATGTTCTAATTGGAATTTAATTCTCCTGAGAGTTTCAAGGTTTTCAAAAGGGTTGTTTTGAATTTCATGATCAAATCTATAACTAGTTGGAAGTATCTTACTTAGAAATCTTGCTTTCTAATAATAAGATTCGATCTTCCTTGATGCTTGGTGAGAAGGACAACATACATGCACGTACAATCACAAGAAGTTCTTAAGTTTTTCTTGATTTTCGTGCTAATCAAGAAGGTAAGGTTGCAGGATTGTTAAGGTTAGTTATTATGCCACATATTTTTGCTTTTCAGAAAGACCTTTGATATATTGTGTAAGTTATTCAAGTTCTTATCTTTTCTGTTGCACATCATTATATAACGGTTTTAATTATTGGTATCTTTGTGTTTACAGGTCAAGAGCAGTTACATTGGTTACATTGGAAATCTAATTACACTTGACCTTGACCTTCTAGTTGGTTAGGTTAGGAGTAGGTCTAGATGTATTTTAGTTTCCCTTTGTTGCACTCATCCTATGTTTTCTCTCCATCTGGCCTCTACTTTTTTTTTTCTTTCTACATGTTGCTTTATGTTCAAACTCCATTTGCTTTCCTTTTGGTATTGTTTATTTGTTTTTCTTTTCTTTTTTTCCATTTTTTTCTTTGCATGAAAGATGTCTCTTGTTGGTTCAAAATACTATGTGGAAAAGTTTGAAAAGGGAAATTGTGACAATGAATGATGCTTGGCTTATTTGTTATCTTCTTCTCTATCTTAGGTTTACATATCTTTAAATTCAATGATGTTTGAATGGAAAATATTATCCATTCGAATGAAAATCCTTTAGTCAAGCGATAAAGCCTGTATATATTTTAGGATCTTCATTCCTTGACTCAATGTTGCAACTAAATAGTATTCTCCTTGTCGATCCAATCAAGTAGAGAAGGGAAAGGGGGAAACCAATAGTGAGAAAACCAATATCATAGGTATATATACATATCTCTGAAGGAATAACCTCTTTAGCTCTCAATAATTTGGTATCCCTCTTCTGCCCCGGTAAAATAATTAAATGCCTAAGCATAGTTCTATAATAAAATAAATAAAGGGTGAAAGAAGAGAAAGGATTCCTACGTATATAGGAGAAGCAAGTAACTTTATTGGGGTATTATCCAAGCTCAATGCTACTGGGGTACTTTCTGAGCTTATGCAACAATATAATCTTAGTTTGACTTTGACTTGTTCAAACTAGAGAAAATTTGAATTTCTATTTCAGCAGAAATATTAGAGGCAGTTAACTAAGGTGACATGGCACTTGCCACTTAGTTAACTCAGTTAATTCGAGTTGGGGAAGCCTGAGTTCAGTCCAGTATGTTTGATTGTTAATTTGTAGAAATATATTTCAATTAATTTGAGTTATTGTTATTTTAACTAGTTCTAACTATCAAAAGAACTAGTAGAGGTCAAGTTGTGGAAGTGGAACTTCAACCACACTCAGTGATGAACCAATTAACTAATCAATCAGCCCAAAAGTAATTGTTGCATGAAGAGAATTTGAGTTACCCAATTGAGATGGATATTCCAAGGTAGTGTATTGTCAGTTGTATCATATTCCAATGTGTAAAGGTGGTGCATGCAGTCATAGGAAGAACCTAAGGGAATTTCACAATTCAATAGTGGGAAATTCCAAAATAATAGGGGACAGTTTCCCAAGGGAACAATGTAAGGAAATAGGAGCTTGGAGGGCTTGAAAATTGGTTAAGTGTTGGCCAAAATCAGTCAATTAGGCAGAGGGATAGACTATACACTTGCAGGGTGTGCTCAAGCTTGAGAAAGCATATGTATTTAATCTATATTCTCTGATTAATGCAATACAAATAGTAAGGGGTTTTGAGAAGTTGATTTCCCCTAGATAAATATCTGTGAATGTGTGATGTTTCCTTTTTCATGTCTATGATTTTTGTTCTAGATGATGAATTAACTTTCGTAAATCAATAGAGTAGCTTCAAGTCTTGTGAGTTAGTAAATTTATGAGAAGTTTTGATTCTACACATTAATTTATATAGCTTGCAATGGAGCAACACCAGAGATGAAAACTCATACTCTGGTCATTTTAAACTCACAACTATATATTACCCTCTCCCATATAGAAACAATTGTGATTCAGCAAGCTTTGTAAGTGTGTTTAACCGAGAAAAGGAATATAGGAGACTATTTCCATAACTGGTCATGGGGAAGCCTAGGTAATCCATACAGTGAATCAATACTTCTTGAAATATTGAGACCTTGCACTTAAAGATGAAACTTGCACAGAGAATTTGGAATTCTACTAGTGTGTTTCCAACTGTTGTCATTGTGATAAACACCCTCCAAAACTTTGCTTACACTTGAATTTTGGATCTTATTGAGGATCTTGTAATCTATTATTCTATGGTCACTTTGTGGTTATCTAATGATTTGTAAAGTATTAAGTCTTATTATAAGTTTCAAATGCACTTGTTCAAACATGTTTTGTTTTTTATGAATCCACAAACACACATCTTTCTATGCAAGCTTAGATGAGCATTGTGCAATTCTTGAAGGTAAGGCTTGTGTAATCACTAGTGATATTGTTTTTGCAATCCATAAGCACAATGTACTACATAATACATGTTGACAATTATTGTGCACTCTCCATTAACAATTTCCCTCACTTCGATTGCAATTGCATTTTCATTTCAATGAGTTTTCTCAACTGTTACTCTAACGCACCATTGTTTTTGCAAGTGTCGCTTTCACACTCACAATTGTTGTTTTTGCTTTATTTTACTTTAAAAAAAAATGTTTTTGTGTTATCTTCACTTTATCTTGTGTCACTTTCACTTTATTTAAGTATTTTCAAGTGTCATTTACACGTTTCTCTCACTTTCCAAAGTGTCATCTTTTGGCATGGGAAGTGTCACTCATCACAAAAGTGTAGTTATGGTTCATTTCAAGAGGAAAATTTGATGTCAATGGGTCTTATTTATCATATATACATGTATTAGATCCACTCCCAAAGTTTCATGCACTGTCACACAAGTGTCGGCATTGTCATCGCAAAGTGCACCTTAAGTGTCGCACTTGGAGGAGTATGTTATTTTGTCATCGCAATTGGGGGACCATGTTGCTTCAAAGTGTTGACGGTTATACATTGTGTTTTCAATCGTTTTGAGTGTGTGATCATGTCTAAGTTTAACCTTGATGGCATATACGCTTCACTGATCCCACACTTAGCCAAATTCTAGAAAACATCTTACCTGACCAACTTGAGCTCACTTTTCCCTCCTTGAACTGCACTTTACACAGTGGGAATCCTCAAGCATACCCCCTTTCCTCTTGAAACTACACAATGTGCAGTTTCTACCTCCAAGGATTATGCATTGCATAGTCACAGTTATCATGGGTTGCCCCCCTTCCCTCAGAAACTGCATAATCCTACCTCTCGTCCAGTCTCTTGTTGCCCATTGCGTAGCCTCAGTCATCAAGTTTCTTTCATGATTCCTTAAACTGCACAACTATAGAATCCATTGACTAGTCTCCCTCCAAAACTGTGCATTGTACAGTCTTAAGGCTTAAGATTCCCTCACTGAGCTCCTCAACTGTGGATTCATCTTGCACTATCCCCTAAAACTGTGCATTGTGTAGTCTCAAGCTTAAATCCATCATTCCTAACCCTTGGAACAGTGCACTACATAATCCCTGAGTCTACCTCTTAGTCCAACACCTCGTTCCATATTAATAACCATTTTCATGAAGCAAGTTAGACTAAGATATTTCCAAACTGATCTTGCCTTGTCATGTGTGGATTTCACTACAACTGTTATATCTTGACATGAAAGGATGATGCCTGGAGAGGAGGAGAATGATATTATGCTAAGATACTCTTGTGAAGTTGAAACCATTAAGAGATTATCAAGCGAGAAGATAAAGGAATCAGGATCACATGAAGACTCCATACCATTCATCCCTTGGAGGGTGAATATCATGAAGAACAAAGAAAATTTGTCATGAATATGAAGTGCTGAACAGACCTCTCATGAATACTGAAGAAAAATCCCCAAGATAAATAGCTCAGCATTGCCACTTAACCATGAAATCCATGTCATCATTGTCAATTTGTGACTTCTACCAGTGCCATCACAATGTCATGTATATCCATGTGTCTTTCCAGATTGTTTGTGGATGTAATGGTATAATTATCAAAAGGAAAGGACAGAATGTAATATGTGGAAGTCTAAGAGTCATATGTGGAATACGAAAAGTCACATAGTCATATATAGACAAAAAAATCTTTAGGAGAAGTCCAAAAGTCATATAGAAGTCGAAAGGTCACATTAGAAGTCTAAGAGTCGTGAGGGAAGCTCAAGAGTAATGGGGATATGAAAGGCCATTCCTCTTGTTATAAATGCGCCCTCATAACTCAAGTAAACGGTGTTTTGTAGGATTAACCTTTGGAGAGCTAGCCTTGGCTTCTCTAGCTTAGCATAGGAGAGAAGATTTTTCTTTGGATAAGCAAGAAGTGACTTAATGTTCCACTATTGGAGCTAGTGGCTCATTGTTGTAACTGTGTACTTGGATATTTAATCTAATAACTAGAAGCTCGATGAGCCAACACAATTTCATGCATGTATCATGAATGTAGTAACACTATTATTTATATGTTTTTGGTATGTGTTTTGTTCACATGTACTAAGGAAATTGAATTATTTTGGTGGCTTTGGTACTTATCTTGTTGAATGTGTGGTGTATTTGGTTTAATGATCGTTGTGTCTATGTGAACTACTTCGAACTAATGAATCTTTTCATGTTCTCATGTGTCTCTCTTAGGTTACTACTATTACTTCCTTCACGGACTCTCTCCTCTTTCTCCCCTCATGATAGTCTCCTTTTACACATTGTAATTGGTGTTTCATAATGTCAACCTACTTGCTGATTTCAAAGGATATGTTCATACTCTATTGTGAAACCATCTCAAGAAAAGATAGAAAAGATAGATCAGCGCCTTAGAATTCAGCCTCTTCGAGGGGGAAACCTCCTTTACATTACATAAATGAAACAATTCTTGGATGATTCAAATGACAAAACCTCATTTATGTATATAGGAGTCTAAGGAGTCACAATATAACCCAGCCGACCTAACAATAATAATATAAAGCCACAAAAATAACAATAGAGGGATTCTATGGGGCACAGTAATAACAATATGGGGATAATAGGGGCACAACAATATTAATAGGGGTACAACTACAATAGTAATGGGGTAATCACTAGTATTATAGGGACCCAACATGCCCCTCTCCTTCAAAAAAGTGTTGTCCTTAAAACTTGAGAAGTTTTGGATGCTTTTGTATATAATTCTCATCCTCCCATGTGGAATCTTCAGCGGATAAGTTCTTCCACTTGATAAGATGCTCTGAAATTGATCGATTTCATAGTTGTCAAGTTCTTGTTTCTGTGACTACTTCTGGTTCCAATATAATTTTTCCTTCCTCGTCAAGTTTTGGCAATATTGTTTGAACTGAGAGCTTGTCACCTATAACCTTCTTTAAACATGAAACATGGAAAACTAGGTGCAATCGAGAAGCTGCAGGAAGCTCCAATTTGTATGCCATAGTACCAATCTTTT
>APFE030267924.1:1847-31112 GCA_000404065.3 Pinus taeda | reverse complement strand
GAATCAAGAACTATCAGAGAGAGGACACTAATAAAAATCCCAGAAGCTGACTCACCCCCCTACAATCATCTATATATGGATCCCTCATCACAGAGATCCAGAGGCTGGAATCTTGTATCTTGTAAGGAAGTGTTGTTGGTTACTTGGTGCAACATCATAGTGTTGGGTGATCTAAGCTTTATATGAGGTGAAGAAGGGCTTCTTTTCTCGAGGATGATGCTGGGTTAGAAAAATTGGTTGTAATCCTGTTTGCTATTCTTGATATTAATAAAGCTATTCAAGTTTTCCTCCACATTCTTGTATGTTTGATGATATATGCATTTGTGTGGTAAATACATATCTTGTCCTGTATTGCTTATGTTTGTAGATCTCTATTCTTCGATAGTATTATGCTGCTTTGATTCCACAGGTGCTCTTTGAAGCTGGGTAGATGAAGAAGAAGTGGCAAAGATCTATCAGAAAAGACAGGAACCAAGAAAGGAACCAAGTGCAAGACTGAGGTTGGTGTCCTTTGTTCCCCTCTTATCTACTTCTCATAAAGGAAACCGAAAGTAGTTTTAGTTTGTTTGTTTCTAAGATAGCTACCAGTCTTAGTGGGACTAGCAGCTCCAAGTGGACACTAGATTTCCCGATAACAAATACTCCCTCTTATGCACTTTAGGAGTAGACGCTTGAAGATGCAATCCAATCCATTTGGGGTGGAATCCTCATCCATATTAACTTCCTTTGATCTCCTCCTACTAATCACCCTGCCACACTGGGGAATCCCCCCACACCATCAATGAATCACTAGAACCCAATGTAAGATCTGAATAACCTTCCCTTGTAGAAATCAACTCACCCCTATAGGTAGTTGAAATTTTAAGCCTCACAATGAAAAAATCCCCTACCCATTGCAGAATTAACCTACCCTAATAACATTGTGACACCTTCGTCATGTCCGACTACCCAACATGCTTGTACCGGATCCTCATCTCTGGTAACTCTCGATCACTATATTTTTTATGGTTAGCGTTATGCCTAACCTGCAAGGGAAACTCAACAATGCTTGAGTTCACCACCCCACGACTAGCCTTGGTCCTGCGCAGCAACCTACCTTGCCATATGATAAAGGTCTCAGTGATTACCCATGTGTCATCCTGGGAAATAATTAGATCATTCTCCATCATAACACTTCCCATTGAGAAGTGGAGTGACCCACTCTCCAATCGGATCCCTGGATCCCCCAATCATACTGGGAGCTCACAACTCCCACTCATCACGGGTTTCCACTACATAGCACTGCTACCTACTAAAACCCATATGGACTGTATCCCATAGGTGGACCCCAAGTATTAATAATTTGTCCCACACATGCCAATATGTCTTGTTCTTGCCATACCACACAGTAAAATATGTTGTCACAACTCTTGATGATACACCCAGACACTGCTTGGAGTGTGGACACCCCCCTCTAGATGAAGTCTACGAACCAATGTTCCCCATGCTCAAATAATGCCTCGGACTGCCTCGCCCAAAATGCATCATGCAGCTCCCTAGTGATCACGTCCACAAGTGTGAGCCCAAGGGTGGAACATATGCTCCCTCAGTAGTATACCACGCCATCCCTAAGCCTATATATGCTAGCTTGTGCACCCAACAAATGCCTCAACTAGAGAGTCTCCCTCCTTCCCATGAAACATTGTGTCTCATCCAACTGTCTAGGGTGAGCCTGCCATGTCTTAGTTCCTATATTAGGCGCATAAAGAGGAAGCAACCCAACCCTCAGCAACTATAAGCCATAATAGAGATTGATAGGTATGTAAGTCCCCTAGGTATGACCAAGAATCTACATGGACACCTAAAGGAAATCCCATGGATGTCCCTCTCTCTGTCTCGGTCTCGTTGATAACTCCATCGAATATTTATGTCTGTTGAACCAGATGTCCCCATATGCTCACTAGCCCCCCCATCCATACAAGGTTAGCTGCATCCAATAATATGCCTAATGTCCTTGTCCATAAATCTCCTGGGAGGCAACGCTCCAAGAGCCCATTGTGTCACACCATAAGTCACTGCATACCACCAAGTATCCATGTACTACTCGACAGACCATTATATAATGTAGCCTATCCATGTACACCATTGAATACCCCTGCCTACTTATGTATCACTTTGTACTGTCTGGGGTCCCTAATGCCCCAATTTATCTGTCAATACACTAGCAAACTCGATGTGGTTTAAATCGCTCCTCCCACTCTATGGTGTAAACCCACATACCATAGTACACTGCCATTCATCTACGTGCTCACCTGTAAACCATTGCTCAACATTGCATGCTCCTACACACATTGGATGCCAAGATATAAAGTTGAGATAATACGTGTTGGCCTGCACCCTACCGATATTTCCACCTCCACTATTGTATCACCTTACCCTCTGATGCATGGGCCTTGCCTCTAAATCCTCCCTGAGAGATACAAGAGGTGAACCCCCTTATGTACTAGTGGTGATGCCACAATTATGCTACTCCTCGGTGACCACTAAGTCCCAACTAACTAGAAAGTCTCTGGCCCCAAACAAGGTGCTATCTAGTGGCTTGCCAATTCCACCTCCTCTGAAAAACTCCTACCTAAGTATGTTGATCATCATGTGATCCCATGTACAACCATCATACTAAAATGAACCAGGGAGTACCCTCACAAAATGACTAGCCACTAGCGACTAAGACTCCCCTAACGAATGTGTGTGCTCGACTATTGGGTCAAATATACCACCAATGTTTTAGTAATAAATATACGTATTTGGTAAATGATAGGTATTCCCATCTGGATCCCAATGCCAATCTGGTCCTCGAACTCCTCTGGTAACCCACTGCCCCTATGGGATTGTGCTCTTGGCCATGGATATACCCAAGCATCTAGGAAACTCCACTAGGTACCAACTCAATATCTCTCACCATCCAACCCCAAGAGAGGGATCAAATGCACATACACCCATACACAAAACAAGTCCTCCATCCCGTGAATGTTGCACCCTACGCAGCTCATGTCACCTTGTCTCACTAGTCTGGTCAACAAAAGTAATCTGCATAGGTAACGTAGCCTCTCTCTCACTAATGTGTAGAGGCAACCCAACGATATTGCAAGCCTCATCGATTTATTCCTAAAGAGGGCTATCGTTTGAAAGTACGAAAACTCTATTAGTCGTTGATGCACATGTCTGCACCTTATCGATGGCTGACTCTAAGCATGGCTACTCATCCTCCTATGCCATGGGTTCAACATGAACCACTAATTTCCCCTCCATATATATATCATCATGCATAACATCGTCACTAGTCTATTGTAGGTGGTTATCATCTAGAAATTCTATCACGGCTCTCAGTAATTGTGCATGTTGGAAATTCGCTACTGGACATGTCTCGTGGAACCTCACCAATTTGTTGTTGGATGCTATCACCTAAAAACTTAGACATGACTCTAGACACCTTATTAATAGATCCCTCAACAACGTATGACACCTCATCCATGGGTGGTACCTCACCAACAGATGTCCCTTTGAGTGTATGCTCCACTCTCTCCACTAGGGTGTCAACCAGAGATAGCAAAGGGATCTCCATCATGGGCGACTCCTGTGTCATATTGGGTACATTAACATGCTCCTCACACTCTTGTGTGCCCTTAGCATCATGCTCAACCTCCTCCTCAGTCTCTTGATATATAAAGCTAGGTCTCCACTAGCATAAGTGCCTTTGTGCCTCACCCTCTAATTGCCCGTGTCTCATCCACTCCATTTGAGGAGGTTTTTTTCCCTGATTTTGTCGACTTGCCCCACTTGGTGTAAATTCTTCACCCCCATGGCCCACGCACCTCTTGTGTCTCTGTAGTAAGGATAAAGATAGTCCTGTTTTATCCCCTTACTGCTACAAAATTGGGCCCACATTCTTTTTAATTCTATTATTTTCTCATTATTTTTGTGGATTTCTTCCCAGTTCCTCTGTGTAGTTCATATTTATTGCTTCATTTGGATGTCCATACTTCCACCAATCAATGTGCATGCATGCCCAATACTATCTTGATATTGCTAGATTCCCCACAGTTGGCCAAGATCAAGCTCTGATACCAATGTAATATTTCTAATGGAAAAATTAAGTGGATAAAAGTAACATAAACTCTAAACAACAACCAAATTTAACACGCACACACAATTATCAAATAACATAAGAAATGGCACCAAAAATCTAATTCATTTTATTAATTGGAACAAAATGAGTACAATATAGATAGAGAAAGAGGAACCTGGCTTGCTACAACAAGCAAGGAAAAACCCAGGTTGCAAATTGAATGCCCAAGTGTCGGAAGATCTTCCCACCAAAGTTTTGCACTACCCGAGAAATTTTTACTTTTATTGTTGGGAGGAAATTGGGAAATCTACCTCAAATGTGCTCAGAAACTCCTGAAATTTTAGCTAGCACCTCCCCTCAATAAGCCCAACCAAACCGAGAGATATCTCATAGATCCAAGTGGTGGAAATAGTCCTCATTAGGGGAATTTTCAAGTCTAAAATGGGCCTCCTAAGGAAATTATAAAATAATAGTGGAAATAATAAAATAAGATAAGATTACATCATCAAATTTTCAATGGAAAAAAGAAAAAACTATTTTTTCAACTCATATTTTCAACTTATCTCTTTATGGCTTTACTCAAATTCCGAGTGGAAACACTCGTTTGACGTATAATTTGATTCCTCATACAAGGAGTAACCATGTTGCATACTTTTGATGGACCCTACTACACGAAAATTGAGAAATACATTAAAAACGTGATTGCAATAATGTTTTTCATGTATTCCTCATTTTTTATGTAGTAGGGTTCATCAAAAGTATGCAACATGGGTACTCGTTGGATGAGGAATTAAATTATTCATCCAACAAGTACTCCCACTATAAATTTGAACAAAACCTTAAGAAGATAAGTTGAAAATACAAGTTGAAAAAGTAGTTTTATTATTTTATTGTTTTTTAATACTTTTGCTTTTTTACCCCAAAAATGGTGAATCATCCCCCATGTTTGGCATCATCATCTTGAATCCTATTGGTTCTTTTAAAGCTTATTTTGGTTGTAATTTTTTCTTAGGAGGCCCTTTTAGACCTCAATAGTTCTCTAGTGAGAGTGAATTGTGCCCTCTTCCAAGAATTTATGTTGCTAGCTGCTCACTGGAACACTGATTTCTACCAGAAATACCGCTTAGAAAATTTTGTGAAATTAACCCCAGACTCCTCTCACCAAACCCATAAAAACCGAGAAAGGGTTTGGGAAAATTTTACTGACCACCTGAGACCCCAATTTTAAGATTACTCCTCTCAACTAGCTACCAAATAGCTATAGAAATTCTCTATTTCAGTGGAGCTAAAATCCACCTCCAAATTTCTCCCAAATCCTAAGGGAAATTTCTCCTCATCATCCAATGAATTTATAGATCCCAAACTCCCAATAGAAGCAACTCCCAATGTGATGCAAAAATCCCAAATTGCCCCTACATAGGCCCAAATTAGAGTAGTTCAAACACTCAAAATATCACAACTCTAGCCCCAGAAATTTACCAAGTATTTTGCTCTCCTGGTAGGTGATTTCCCTACAAATTACCTCTACGTCCTTAGAGAAACACACCCTTTCCAATCAATGAACTTCAAATATGCTTCTCCAATTCCTGCAACAATCTCCGTACAGCTCCCCTAGGGTGAAACTCGAGGTTCACCGAAAAAGGAGTTGGAATTTCCACTTGGAAACTCCTTGTGCTAAATAACACTGGTAATCTTGGCTAAATAGCACAAGAGAACTCTAGTTAAGATTTCAAATTGTCAAAATCCCGAAAAATGTGGTCCTCTCCTTCTATTTATGCTTGCTAGTCCTTTTTCCTTGTGGGCACCACCAAATTCGAATTCCTCCTTCTCCACAAGTGTGAGTTGCCTAAGAGTGTGAATTTCCCTTTTGGGTGGCCCCCACCATCCACCAACACTTTAATTTTTCCTTTTTCCTTATGTTTGAGGCCTCCTCTTTGCCAAAAATCAAGTGGTGTCTCTTGAACCCACTTTTCCTAAGTTTTAATACCAAAATATCTCCCAATTGCCAAAATCACAGTACTATTAAAAATTCTTCTTAACAAAATTAATTAATCGTGGATATTACACTTGCCTTTATGCATGTTGATGATTAACGACTTCCCATCCTTGTTAGGTGGTACTATTTGGTTCTCTACATGAATATTTCATTTCTCATATTTATATATAGGATTTTCCAAACACTATTCCACATATTTCAAGGGGTATTATGTCCATTCCACTTTATCAATAAAATAAACTCTTATAACATATTTAATCTTACAGTATTTGATTACCTTTATATCAGTATCCTTTGTTACACTCCCTAATGTATATGGCCTAGGATGATCCTAAACCTCCACTCCAAGCTTGTTGACTAGATCCACTATTATGAGATTAGCTTGTGAACCATAGTCTCACAAAATGTCTATCTTATTTTTCTTGGCCTAGACCTTAATGTGGAAGAGTTTTGTCATCTCCTTCTCTTCTTGGTGATGAAGGCTACTTAGATTCACCTTGTTCTCCATTAATGCGTAAAGAATATTCTCATCAAAATTATAATTTCTTTCAACCCAATTGCTCAAATTTGTGGCTAGAAGATATATATATATATATATATATATATATTATTTTTATTTTATTTTTCTGCATCCTTCCTATGTTTCTTTGAGTTCAAATCTAAATGTAGTTTCAACACTTTTCCTTAGTCTAACCATCAATATTGAAATGGTTACAATGGTTTCTTTGATCCTTGCACTAATGTGTAGTGGTTTCAATCTTCTTGTTCATTCCCCCCTTTTTCTCTTCTTCTTCCCCTCCTTGGAAGCTTCGTAGTGCTTGTTTTGCTTGAAATCACTTGGATGCCCTTTCTTGTGACCTATGTTTTCTATATATTTTTCCTATACACATGCTTCATCCATTTTCCTTGACTTTAAAAGCATCACTTTCTTTCATAGATGACTATGTAGAGCCATTAGATACTTGAGGAGTACATATGGGTTCTTGGGAGAGATATCAAGCATGATATCCATTTTGTTAAAATTTGTGGCGTACTCTTATACACTCTACCCTTGCCTCTACTTGAAGTAGTGCAACTAGATCCATTGGTCCTCCCTATCCTTGATAGGGTGGAGTTTGTAATAAATTAGAGTTTTGAATTCCTCTCACCTCATTACTAGTGGGTCACCCTCTAGCTTAACTTTCTTTGTATGGATTTCCCACCAACATAAAACATGGGCCTCTAACTTCTATCTGGAAAATGATATCTTTTGTTCTTCATATATATGGTGAATGCTAAAATAAACTTCTATTTATTACAACTAATGATTCAATTTTAATGTGTCAATATCACCTTAGTATCTCTTTATGTCCACTTTCACTCCCATATTTAATAGGGACTATGAAGAGTCAATAACACTCAAACTAGGCAACTCTTTCTCAAGCTCTTTCCATGACTCCTTTTCCAGGTCTTCTTGATCTCTTGTTTCTCCCTCCAATATGATCTAAGTTAGAGCCTCCATCTTCTTAGAATATTCCAAGCTTTCTTCCTAGAGCTGCCATGAGGAGTTTCATATTGTGATTGATTCTGGAAAATTTCACTTCCAACCTCACAAGTCCCCCTTCTATCGAATTCTTGAGGGTTGTAATGAGTAAACTTATAAACCACGGGTAGGGTTCTATAATTTTATTCTTAAACTAATTCTTGGACCTCTGCAACTTCCCCTAAATACCCCAAAGAATCCTACTCTAATACTAATATGATCAGTGAATTCCCATTAATATTCCATTGGAACAATTTGTAATAATGAATCTAATCAAATACTAAAATATTTATTGTGAAGGTTAATTTCCTTTAGATTGTAGATTCTTTAATTATTGGTTTTCTATTGAAAAGTATGAAATAGTTGAAATGTGAAATAAAGAAAAAAAAAATGCTCACACACTATCCACAAATAAACACAAGATTTACCTTATGAAACCCATTACAGGAAAAAAACCTAGCTAGAAGGTGCCACTTTGTGCTCTTTTCTCTAGTATGGAAATATGTAAATACTACTAAAGGGATTCCCTCTGTGGAATTACCTGAGACATTATGACCTATAAATCTATTATAATTTTATCACCCTTTGTTCTTCTCTCTAACTTACTACTCCTCATTGCTCTGCTCAACTATGGAACAAATACTATCACATCAAATGGATCACCCACTCTCCTTGTGGCTTCGTATTTAATATAACCTAATAACCATCCAGAGGTAAGGTTTTGACTTCATTAACTCTTAACTAGAGTTATAATTTTTGGCCTTCTAGAATCTTATTGAATTTCCACATGTGGATAGCTCTATAATAATGATTATCAAGGCTTGATGTGGCATCCTCTCATAGCATGGTAATCAACACGCTTTGTCAACTTATGAGAGACATAAATTGGAAGGGTCCCTTAGTGTTGATCATATTTAAAAGAGTCTAAGATTTGCCTGGAAATTTTTGGGTAAATTCCATTTTATCCCTCAAAATGGATTTGGAAGTGTAACACCCCACCCAACATTTACCCAATTTTACAAGCTTACCAAGGTAATTATGGGCTGAGAGTTACTATGCATGACCCAACCTCCAAGATTCAATTATGGAAATGGGGTTTACTTTTCCAAACTTACTGCAACACTTAGAGACACATGATCACCCAGATGTCAGACATTTTTCACTGGTGACCTTTTCACTGAGCTAGAACCACTTTTTAACCTAGCTTACAGCCCAGTCGCATGCATGCAAGCCTATCAGAGCAACCAAAGGCCTCCATTTGCAGGCATAAACCATCCTCCATGCAGTTATGGCCGAAAATTCCTCTTTCTATGCATGTGGCCACAAACTCGGTTCTATAATTTTAGGCCTAACCTACATGCCAACTACCCAAAATTGTCCAAACCTCTACCAATGATAAGTACAAGTCTTGATGTTGTCCTTCTAAGTCATGTTCTTATTCAATATTTCCAAACACATATTAATCATTCAAACAAACACATTGTAAACATAGTATTTGTAGTCATGAATGCATAATTTGTTTATTGTCTACCTTAGTTTCATCAAAAGTTCATCAAGAAGGCTTACTTCACTCTCATACTAGTTGTAACAAATACATATTAGCTCATGCACTCATATAAACTACTCAAGAGTCTATCTACCCATGAGCAAGATCAATAAAAAGAGCACTTCATATAATAATAACTATACCATGCATGTAACCAACATTTAACCAAAATGGAGCCATGACAAACCAATTATATATTCACACAATAAATCAAAACTTGTGCTCCTTGGTCTCCTTAAATAATAACACATAATAACATATGCATAGTACTAACCAAGTTATGGACTTCCACATACCACCTGACCATAGATTGGGTTGAATAAAATCTTTCTTCCAGTCAATCACCCTTATGCCATATTCCAAGCATCAATGTGGGATTACATGGGACAAACTGAAACATAACCATACATGGAATCTAGAGGAAACTACCTCCACCCTCATACCACAATGATTTCATCCAATACCAAGTCTAGAAATCACCAAAACCAATACAAGCTTGGATGCCCTAAAATTTCTTCACCATACCCAGAGGAATTTTCCTATCTCCACCCACCTATCAAGAGCTTCCCAAAGAAAACCATCTCCATCCTCAATCCTTGGGATTTCCCTAATACAACCTCAACCAGGATCCAAAATATATTGGCAATCCAAAGCCCAACCAAACAAGGAACCCATGACATCATGGCTATCCAGGAAATGGCATAAGACAAGGTTTTACATGACTATTAATCTAGGAAAATCCCATGCCAATAACAATAAGCATAGCCAATAAAAAATGCACGAACAATGCATTCAAATCCCAGCAAGATAATAAACATGCACCTTGTTACCTGTAAATCCTCAGTTATTTTCTTCCCTTGCTTCTTGTTGTTCAAATCTTGTCTTGGCTACCACACAAATTCTTCTTCCACTATTTGCTTTCCTTGCTTATTACTTGCTTGTCTCTTGTTTTTCTTCCTTGTTTCCATGTGCTCCCTTGTTGTATGTTCTCTCTCCCCTTTTTTTTCCTCTTTTCCTCCAAGAGAATGTTAGAATGTCGTCTCTCTGATTTCTTTTCTTTTTCTTTTTCTTTTTTCTTCATTTTTCCTTTCATGCATATTTTTTCGTTTTCCTTTATTTATTTTGCATCCTTGCCACATATTCCATGCTAGAATGCCATAAATAATTTGCCATTTATTGGCCTTTGCCTCTTTTAATTGCCATTTCCAACTTCCATAGCCAATAATAAATAATTAACCACAAGTGGATCCCAATGTAATGTTTTTCCCCTCATTCAGCTTGGAATACGTGTCCCATGACCTTGGTTTATTTTTTATTTTATGATTTCCATTTATTTACATGGAAAATTTAACCCAAGGTTGTTACAAGAAGTTTTCATACCCCAATTTTCCAAATTCGAACTTGCTACTAAAATGGCCCCGTAAGTTTATTCCTTCTTTTTTTCTACTCTGAAAGTGTCACATACTAGGTGCATTAATGATCGATTAAGGACATGGGGTATCAAATTTTTTTCCTCTTCACAAGCTTAACAATAAGCTTTGATACCACTATGTCACATACCCCTACTAAATTTATCCTAAACACACTTGAAAAAACTTGATTTTCATCTCTCATACATTTTTTCAAACACATTTATATGTAAACCTTTATTTAAATACTTTGTATACAACCAATTAAGTAGAATTTTTCTTGTAGACATTTTTTCAAACATTTGTATGAAATCAAATAAGAAACATTTCTCCAAATCCATTGTAACATACTAATTGAAATATATCACTCAATCATGGAATTTTGATTCCTATATTTGAGGTACTTTATCAAGTTTGTATGTAAATTGTAATACAACACCTTCAACACATTACTTAAAAAGATTGCATTCAAATATTCATAAATTAGCTAAAATAGTACTATCATACAACAATATCATCCCCATCCACAAAACACCATTTTCATTAGGGAATTTCATCGAAAATTTTATCCAATGAATCATTAAACGATTTAGTAATTTCTTCAAACACTTTGCATGAAAAGTAGTATAACAACTTCCTCAAGGAATATCTCCTAAATTATAGTAGTCCAAGTTTTTGTAGGTTTTAACCCTGTAAAAAAATTACCTACAAACGAATTCTTAAAATAGAAAAATAATGGTGAGAACATAAAACAAACATACAGAGAATTTTTCCCCTGGATCCCAAAACCGAGACTGCTAGATTGATTTTTCATATATTCCTTTAATGTTAAGATATATATATTCATAAAACCCAATCCACTAACCCTGGATTCTAACATAATCATAGTTCCCTTGACCGGATTTACAAAATACCATGGTCTGAAAACCATCATGCCCAAAACAGGCATGAAAACCATGAGAAAAATCGCCTAGAAAAAATTTTCCAAGGCACTGCCCCGTACTCCAAAAAAAATATTGTGGGACTAATTGTGGAAAGAATATAACACATACCCAAAATTCTCCCACTTGTTTTTTTTTCCACATAGGGGGGTGCAACATTGCATATTCATTGATCCAAGGATGCAATGCCCATTATTTCTCTACACCAATAAAACTTCTCAATGCTCACAAACTTTGTCAATGCATCTACAACATTCTTCAAATTGTCCACCTTTACCAGCAACACCTTTTTGTCTTCAACCATATCCCTCACAAAAGTAATATTGAACATCAATTTGCTTTGTATTTGAATGATAAGTAGGGTTCTTTGCCAAGAAAATTGCACTTTGGTTGTCACATTTTATCCTTATAGCTTGTTGTACCAACCCCATACTTAAACATAGTCTCTACAACCAAACTGCTTCCTTGCTTGCATGAGTGGTTGTCATGTATTTAACCTTTGTACTTGAAAGTTCCATGACATATTGTCTCTTTCTCATCCAACTAACTTCTCCTCCAAATAAGTTAAACACATACCCACTTGTAGATCTTCTTCGATCTAGATCTCCAACCCAGTCTACATCAACAAAGCCACGAATGTCAAAAACTCTATTTAATCCTGGTGTTCCTTGGTAGCACAAACCATAATCACTAGTGCCACACAAAAACCTAAAAATTCACTTCATTGTTGTCCAATGCACCTTCCCTGGTTTTGACATAAACCTGCTCAATACTCCCACTACATGTGCAATGTCTGGTATGGTCCAAACCATTGAATACATCAAGCTACCAATTTCACTCGCATATGGAACACGAGACATGTTCCATTCCTCTTCTTGTGTCTTGCGACATTATTCAATAGATAACTTTACACCAACAGGAAAATGAACCTTCACCTGTTTACTATCATGCATATTAAACCTTTTCAATATTGTCTCGACATACTTCCTTTGGTTTAACGAGAGCTTCCTCTTTTCCTAGTCTCATTTAATTTCCATGCCCAAAATATATTTTGTAACACCAACATCTATCATGTTGAATTTAGAGGACAATTGGGTCTTCAAATCCTGGATAATTTCTTTGTCATTTCCAATCAACAACATATCATCCACATACAATACCAAATAAATAACACGGTCACCTCTTAATTTAAAATACACACAGTGATCTACTTTTCTCTTGGTGAAACCAAGTCCTGGTATATATGTATCAAATTTATGATACCACATCCTTGGTCATTTCTTTAACCCATAAATAAAAAATTTAACATTCATACCAATTCTTTCTTACCCTTCACCTCAAAGCCTTCGGGATGCTCCATGTAGATATCTTATTCTATATCCCCGTGAAGAAATGTTGTCTTCAGATCCATATGTTATACTTAAAAATCAAAAGTAGAAACAACAGATAAAAGTAATCTAATAGAAGCTAACTTGGAAACATGAGAAAAGATATCATCGAAATCAATTCCTGGCACTTGAGTGTTAGCACTCATAATGAACCTCAAGGCTGAGAAGAGGAAATTCTGAGGTAACCATAGACCAAGCTTTTGATCTAGCATTTAGCCCTACCAGACCAGACAGGGCTCTCTCTTTGCCAACTAAGGGTGTCTAAAATAAATGAATCTTAGTCTAGCTATGAAGAACGAGGATTTGGTTGAAAATTGTGGTTCGAAAACAACAAGAGAAGGGACTATTGGGCTATGGAATCGAGGTTAGTTTCTGCCAGCAAACTTGGGGCAAAGTAAGCGCAATGTTCAGCCAGATTAAATATATAATGAGAGAAGAAAAGAGGAAAAATACTACTTCCCTGCAGGCATCACTCAGGGGATGGATCTACTGTGGCAACTTTAGAATAAAGAGAAGCACAGGGTTACTCAACAGAGCATCTAATAGAGGATGGATTCTAAAAAGATAACCACTACATTAAACAACATAATCATTGTGAAAAGAGCATCGTACGTGGATGGATTCCAAACACTTCCCTTAGAGAATGTTGTAACGAAATTAGCAGAAAAAACAAAGCATGGAAATGAATTTACAAGAAAACATGTTGCACATTAAACATCGTGATGGATCCTAAGTTTAAAGGGTGGAGACTGCTCCAATAGAATAATATTCAAAAAAATTAAGCTTTACACAATCCAATAGCAACTTTCCTCTTCTCAAAAATTTGAACCCTTTACACTCTAAAATTCATAAAATATATACAATTAGCTTATCCCTATACTAAGGATGTTGAGCTCAACAATCTCCCTAAAGATAGAAATAGTTACATTAAATTTGGACCAAATTTCTGAAAATAGGGGTCAAAGATTAACTCGCATCTCTTGAACCATAACACCTGTTACAAAACGGAAAGAGATTTTGTAGATAAGGTCATGTTTGAGAAAAACCTCTCTCAAATTTGGGAAATTCATTTCCAGTTGCTCACAATCTGTGCCATAAATAATCTCTAAAACAAGAAGTCATTAAATATTTAAATCTGTAAAAATAGGTTGTAAAGATCTAGTCAAATATTCCAATTCATGACACTTGTGAATAAACAGAAAGATTTTTTTGTTATATGGCTCGTGGTTGAAAGAAATATCCTTGGGTTTCTCAAAATTACTTTCCATTTGTTGTAAAATGGCACCGCACTACAATGACTAAAACAGTAAAACAAATGCAAAATTTGTTTTGTTTTAATGTAGGCTTCAAATATCACTGCATATCTCCCACATAGTAACACCTGTGCATAAAATGAGGGAGGTTTTTGTTATTTGGTGTGTGTTTGACAAAAATTGCTTTCACTTTTGTAAAATTCATGTCCATTACTGCAAAAAATAATTTTGTAGTAAACTTGTCCCTGTGTGCAGCAAATGACCTCAAAACATGCATAACCAAGAATCAATCATTCATTTCCATCATATCTTCTGATCCAGGAACCAATTTCGGGTGTGTAATATACCGTTGGAAATCTCTTTCTGAGATGCTTCTGATGAACATACTTAGGATATGATTTGCACTGAAACTCATGTGTAAAACATCTCTGAAAACCAGACATAGTAAGAGCCCATTTTGATCCTTGGTGACAGGTTGCAAAGACTGGAACTAACATTGGCCTTATTGGGGATGGAAACTCCTTGGAGGTGTCAAGAACATTATAGACCAAGTGCCTAGCTGTTTGGGCCAATATGGTCAAAAACTTACAACCAATTTGAACACTGAAAATCACACACTGCAAACTATAAACTAGATGTTGAAGGATGTCTGTCCAGTAAGATTATTACACACTTATCCTATAGTAATTTACTGCAAAATCACTAAATCAAGTGATACTAAAGTGCCAAATCAACCAATCAAGTAGTTGTTGTAATGATGTTGTTGTTTGATGGTGTTTGAACCAGAACATAATTGGAAATTCTGCCAGCAATATATACACATAGTACCTTTGGCTTTGTAAAAGGAAATCTAGTTTTTCATTCAACTTAAGAAAATATTCCATATATGCTGCTATAGGATCATAAAAAGCATATTCTATCTGCTGCCCCAACTCATTAACATATGCTCTCGGTTGGAGATTGTCACATCCTTGGTGTAAATCAAAACATCCTTCAATCCAACCATCCAAGGGCAGCCTTACCTTTCCTTCTTTGGGAGGAGGGAGAGTTTCCAAGAACTGTTTAGGATCTTGGAAATCATATGATTCAATTTGAACATCCAATAGTTCAATTTCATTTTCTAATCTTTCAGCAACTAAACCAAGAAAATAATTTTTATTTTTAGGTGTGAGTCGGTTGGATTTAAACAACGAAATATTGATGTTGAGAAACTCTGATCAACCTGAAATTTCACTAACTCATTCCTTAAAGTTAGTAATATTTCCCCAGATAAAGGATTTTCCACATACCCTTTCATTGGTGATTACCATCAATCCTCTGTAATTTGGATTATTTAACAATGAAGTCGCTCTGAACTTTGAAGCTCACGATCTTGAACAATGGAGTCACTAGGTGAATGATTTTAGCCTTCATATGTGTTTGACTATTGTCCACCATCTACAATCAAATCTGCAACTTGAATGATCTTTCCTGAAGGAGATTTGTCACCTCATCCCTGGCAACTGTGCCAATATGTTAGCACTCAAAATGAACCTCAAGGCTGAGAAGAGGCAACTATGAGGTAACCACAGACCAAGCTTTCGATCTAGCATGTAGCCCTGCCAGACCAGAGAGTGCTCTCTCTTTGCCAACAAAACTTGGTTGCAATAAGTGAATCTTAGGCTAGCTATGAAGTACGGGGATTTTCTTGAAAGTTGTGGGTCAAAAACAACAAGAGAAGGAATCATTGGGATATGGAATCGAGGCTAGTTTTTGCAGGAAAATTTGGGGCAAAATAAGTGCAATGTACAACCAGATAAAAGATGTAAATGAGAGAAGGAAAGAGGAGAAATATTGTTTCCCTACAAGCATCAATTAAGGGATGGATCCACAGTGGTAGCGTTAGAAGAAAAAGAAACATTGGGTTATTCAACAGAGCATCTAACAGAGGATGGATTCTGTAGAGATAACCACTACATTTACCAACAAAATCATTGTGAAAGGAGCATCATGCATGGATGGATTCCTAACACTTACCTTAGATAATGTTGTGGCAAGAGTTAGCAGAAAAAACAAATTATGCCAGTGAATTTATGATAAAAACAAACACATGTTGGACATTAAACACTGTGATGGATCCCAAATCTAAAAGACAGAAACTGCTCCATTAAAGAATAATATTCAGAAGAAAATTTGCACAGTCCAAGGTAGCCTCTCTCTGCTGCAAAAATGGAACCTTTTACACTCTAAAATTCATAAAATATATACATTTAGCTCATCCCTGTACTAAGGGAGTTGAGCTCAACCATCTCCCTAAAGATAGAAACAATTACATTAAATTTGGAATGAATTTCTGAAAATAGGAGTCAAATATGAACTCATATCTCTTAAAACAAAACACTTGTTACAAAAAAAAAAGAGGTTTTTGTGGATAAGGTCATGTTTGAGGAAAACCTCTCTCAAATTTTGGAAATTCGTTTCCAGTTTCTTGGAATATGTGCCACAAAAAAATCTCTAAAATAGGAAATCATTAAATATTTAAATCTGTAAAAATAGGTTGTAAAGATCTAGTCAAATATTCCAATTCACAACACCTGTGAATAAACTGAAAGAGGTGTTTGTTACAAGGCTTGTGGTTGACAAAAAACTCCCTAGGTTTCTCAAAATTACTTTCCATATGTTGTAAAATAGCGCCGCACTACAATGACTAAAACAGTAAAACAAATGCAAAATATGTTTTGTTTTAATGTAGGCTTCAAATATCACTGCATATCTCCCACATAGTAACACTTGTGCATAAAATGAAGGAGGTTTTTGTTATTTGGTATGTTTTTGACAAAATATCTTTCACTTTTGTAAAATTAATGTCCATTACTTGAGAAACTAATTTGGTAGTAAACTTGTCCCTGTGTGTAGCAAATGACCTCAAAACATGCATAACCAAGAATCAATCATTCATTTTGATCATATCTTCTGATCCAGGAACTGGTTTCAGGCGCGAAATATATCATTGGAAATATATTTCCGAGTTGCTTCTAATGAACATACTTAGGATATTATTTTCATTGAAACTCATGTGCAAAACATCTCTGAAAACCAGACATAGTAAGAGCCCATTTTGATCCCTGGTGACAGGCTGCAAAGACTGGAACTAACACTGGGAATAACCTTTTGATACCAATTGAGTATTATATTTCACCACCTTTCCTTCTACATTCATCTTCTTCTTAAACACACATTTATTGCTAATGGGTTTCCTTCCAGACGATAATTCCATCAGATCCCAATCCTCATTTTTATCCAAAGATGCCATTTCTTAACCCATGGCCCCTTTCCATAGTTTTCCACCCTTTGAATCCATTTCCTCCCTGACATTTCTAAGATCATCATCAATAATAGATAAAGAAAATTTTTAATAGAAAGAAGATGGATTATACCTTTCTGGCTTCCTTCTCTCTCGAATTTATCTTCTCAAAACTGGAATTTGTGGCTCATACTCTTCTAATTCATTTTCTGTTGTGGAGTTTGATTCTTCCTCCTTCAGTTAAAACTATATCTTTTCAGGTTCCTTTCGTAGGATAACGTGTTGAATAACATCCTTCACCTCTCTAAACACCACATCTCGGTTGTACACAACTGATCTGGTGCTCAAAAATGAAAGTTGTCAAATTAAAATGAAACCTAAACGATCGCGTAGATATCATCTTTCTGAATCCGAAAAAGTCGTTTCACATAAAACAGAGGTCGTATGCTTCCAAAAATGAGTTCTGATCAATTTCTCAAACAGGAAAATTTTGGCCAAAAAAATGTCTAGGTTGTTGATTAGCCTCATCATTGGGTAATTATATGGGCCTTAATTCACCTCCTAGCTTATTCAAACCAACTTTTCTCATAACTTATTACATGTTTTTTATTATGTTTTGTTTATGAGGTGAGTTAAAGTTGGATATTATGCTTTGTGGTCTAATATGCATTGAATGCGGGATTAAAGAAGAAAATCAAGGAATTTTGGCAAATACCAAGGTCAAAATTCGAATGGGACAAGGGAGAGTGATTGTAGGAGGTAAATCTCCTCATTTACTACTCCTCCATTCAAATATTCCTCCACTCATCACATCAGCTCGAAGTGCAAACAGCCAAATCATGAGGACTAGAAGGCAGTCGAGCAAGTGAGACACAAAGCACTAGTTTATCTCAAGTTTGGGAGCCGAGCCTCCCTAATTTTAAGGAAATCATTG
Source organism: Pinus taeda (assembly GCA_000404065.3). NCBI lineage: Eukaryota > Viridiplantae > Streptophyta > Pinopsida > Pinales > Pinaceae > Pinus > Pinus taeda. The sequence goes on along the minus strand of APFE030267924.1, from coordinate 12,735 downwards.
GGGAATTTAGATGTATAAGTAGAGAGGCCTAGGACCTTAGTAGGATTCAGATTTTTTATTATAAAACTCTAATCTATTTTCGAGCTGAAAACTTGTGACAGTTCTACTGATGTAATTTGTTGTTTTGGTAATAAGAATGAGTTTTGTTTTGAGCCAGCACTGAGTTAACTCAGAGGGCTAAAGCTCTTGGATTAGGGCCCAACCCTAGTAGCCAAGGCTCCTCTTTATTGTACATGTATGTTTAGTGTAGATTCATAGCTTCATTATTAATTTGATTTTTAGATGCATTTCCATTACAAGTAGTAAAGATTAGATTGGTTGTTTAATAGTTTGCTTCCATTTGTGCCTTATTTCAAGTAGTGGGTTAGCAAGGAGAAAAAGGATCACCACAAGGTTTTTACTAGGTGTCTCGGCCTCACTTCCTCCCTATAGGACCATGACTTGAGGAAGGGACCCTCAAGCAGCCCCAAAATCACAGATTTCTAGTTCATTTAAGAGCTTTGGAGTTTGTTGTCTTTAATTTAGTATTTGGTTAATGTTGCAAGGTAGATTTCATTGTCATATTTTTCATCTCGATTTATACAGTAGATATCACTCATGCTTTCATTCCTTTCATCAACTTTCTTCATGCATATTATAGGCAATTGATTCGTTAATTTTGCTTTTCTAGTTTATGAAAATGTATCTTGTTGCATAGATTTTTGGAAGACACAAATGTTTTATGTAGGGCAGGTGCTTCACGGGAGACTAAGACTTCATAGCCAACAACCACCTTCCACTTCATCCACCTTAGCCATCCCTTGTTTTCACCATCACTTTCACTATTTTTCCATCATTTTTCATAGAAATTCTCCCAAGCACATTGAGTGAATCTAGCCATCTCTTACCTTGTATATTGACTACTAAGTGATCCTAGACCTTCTACCACTCCATTCCACCTATCACACACCTTTCCTAAGCCTCCCATCACCTCCAACACCTCACCTTCATCTCTTGGTAGTATCCTGTAGGTTTCCTGTAATTCCTACAAGATCATCCTATGGGTTTCTAGTACATCTTGTAGGTTTTCCTAAAATAGCCTTTTTTGAGGCTGAATTGATGGAAAACCTCTAGGAAGTCACCAAAAGCCTCCCAAGGGTCCTCCACACTATCCAACCATATCATCACCCTTCTATCCATCCTCAAACATCCTTAATCTACCTACCACATCCACAAGAACAATTAGTTTGCATACTTGATTTTGCATAAAAAGACCAAAAAAGAAAAAACAAATTTAGTTTAGTCTTTTTACTTGCACATTAGTATTGTTTGATGCTTCTTACTTCTGAAACTTAGATAGTAGCATTTGTTTCATGTTGATTTAGCATTTCTGCCTAGCATAGCTTCTTGAATGGTTAATTAGGGTATGGTGTGATTTAGCATTACATGTTGACCTTCTCCATTAATGCAGTAGAGTAACTCTCTTAGAGTAGATTTATCTTTCTTTGATCAAAGAATCAAGCTTCTTCTGACTCCACAGAAGTCTGGCTTGGAACCCAAGTGGTCTCTCGCCAGCTGAACAGTGACAACAGGTAGAACCATCACTTTTACTTGTGCATACAACACTGTCACCTCCAAGTTTGCACGAACCCCGAGTTGATAAGTAAATCTTGTAGCCTAGGAGTTGCAGCATCCTTGTTGCAATACTGGCACTCATCACTTATTAGCACCGTTTCCGGGGAGGTGTCTGAGTAGAATCTGATTAATGCTTTATTTTCTTCTATTTTTTGTCTTCAATATTCTACCATTAGTTTATTTCTGCAAGAGTAATCTAGTTGTTTCCTTTCTTTCATTTTGCATTGTCCATTTTCATTTTCATTTTGCAAGTAAGATTTCAATTCAACAAGTAGATTTTTCATTCTGTCATTAATTTTCATTCAATCAACAATTTCAATTCTGCAAGTACTTTCCAAGTTTACAAAAAACACAACCAACCAAAAATATTTCCTTTCATGCCTCGTAGGAATAGGGACAACTTAGGGAAATTTTTGCCAAATACTCCCACTACATCCAATAGCCAACCTTCTCTCTTCTTCGGTGGCTGTGAACTAGAGGAACCCTTAGGTGAGCTGTTAGAAAATTATATATTATGAAGCAATGGAACACATAAAATATTGCTGAAAATATAAACACAGAAAACGCATAAAACAAGAGACAGAAATATACATGGTTCACCCAGTAGGCTACGTCCACGGAGAAAATAGTCAATCCTTCTTTTTTATATTATCCAGCAAACTGAAGAGATACAACCTACAGCAGATTTGTTGTAACACCCTCTTCTTGCTCAATCTCCTCTCTCTTCCTCACTCAGAATACAAATATACATAGACGCAATACAATTCCCTCATATGTAGTGAGGGGTTGCCTTCTAGGGCAAAATACCCTAAACTAAACATAACTTCTACCATCAGATCATCCGCCTAATGAATGGCCCAGATTGATTAGAAATTACTAGACTTTTACAACGCAATTTTACATCTATTTTTAGCTTCGAGAGTGCTGCCCCTAGACCCCCCAGCAGGGTGGGATCACCCGCCCCCCCCATGTGGAGGGGTGTACAATCTTCCTAGGGTATACATCCAGCTAAAACCTTTGAGTACAGAAGATAATCAGGCTCCACACCCAACATGAGCAACCTGACATATTTGAAGAACCTACAGGGGAAGAAGAAGAAGAGGAACCCATTCCTACTGAACCAATGGCTAAAAACAGAAATGGCAGTGAGAATAGAGGGAGATTTGAGAGTGATTTCCCCATCAAGGAAACCAATGGGGACATTAAGATGAAAAATACAAGCCCCTCTGCCCTACCTCATTTCCATGGCCTAACCACAGAGTACCCTGACACTTTCTTGTTTGAGTTTGTTGTTATATGCCGAACATATGACTATATAGATGATGAGCAAAAGTTAAAGTTATTTCCATATACCCTCAAGGATGCAAAATTGCATTGGTTCATGGGTTTACTTGGAGATAGCATCACAACTTGGGCTCAGATGCAGTAGGCTTTTAACAACAAATATTGGGACTACTGTCGGTCAAAGGATACTAAAGAAGAAATTTTCAGGATGACCATAGGCAATGATGAATCCCTAGAGGATTACGAAGAAAGATTACAGCTTGGCTACAAAACGGTCAGGTGCACACTTGACCCTGAGTCACTAAAGTTGGTCCTGCTTAGGGTAGTAAGAGAAGATCTTCTAGATACCTTACATTTGTTAGCAGGAGGATATATCTACCAATTACCGAATGAGGATATCAAGACTATCTTTAGAAACCATTCCAGGGCAACCAGGAAAAAGGGTAGGGGTAGTCAACCTATGGTCAGTACATCGTCTTCCAACTCATCCATCAAGGGTGAAATCGGAAACATGCTAGAAGATTTCAAAAGCGAGATGTTGCAAACTCTTTCCTTGCAAATGGAAACAGTGAACATTAAGAGGAAGAAGGGGGAAGCAGAGAGAGCCTTGGCCATTTTTTGTCCTAGATGCACCAGGAGGCATCCTACGAATGAATCTCCATTGAAATCTATTGAAATTTGCTCGATCTGTGAAGAAAACCACTCCACAAACAAGTTCCCTTCATTTCCCAAGCTGTATATCAAGGAGTTGAAGGGGTCATTGAGCAGCTTTGCTACATTAGCCAAAGGAGACCTCATGGGCCTAGACCATATCAGTAGGGAATGCAAGGGTCGTCCCATGCATATTACAACCCCAACTGATCTGAAATGGGGACCTAAAGGCTTTCTTTTCAGCTTACAAAAACCTCTCCCACTCCAAAGCTTATATATTCCCAAGATCTATGCTTATGATTGGTAATTTGTGGAATTAAAAGAACTTGAAATAGGTGTATGATTGTTTTTTCCTTTAACTACTTAATTGCCTTAAGTTTATTTGCTTAAACTGATATTTAAATGTATTACAGTAAATGCAGTGCATCAAAAAAACATCATACACATAACAGCGATATAATCAGGAGTTCACCCAAACCTCTTGGGTTACGTCTCCATGAGCTCTTGTCAACTGAACTTGGCTCTTTGGGATTATGGCTTAAATTCTTTTACAAGTTCCACACTCAATTCCATAGGTTTACAACTGAACCAATGGGCTTAGAATGTCATCTTTATCCCTAGTTTTTTGGCTCTCTGACTCTCGACTCTTGGCTCTTGGCTGTTGGCTCTAGGTCTCGGCTCTGGCTCTTGGCTCTTAGCTCTCAGCTCTGGCTCTCGCTCTGGCTCTCAACTCTGGCTCTCACTCTGGCTCTCACTCTGGCTCTCCACTCTTGGCTCTTGGCTCTGTTTCTCGCTCTGGCTCTCAGCTCTAGCTCTCACTTTGGCTCTCGGCTCTCGCTCTCGCTCTAGCTCTTGGCTCTTGACTCTTGGCTCTTGGCTCTGGCTCGCGCTTTGGCTCTTGACTTTGGCTCTCGTCTCTTGGCTCTCGGTTCTGGCTCTCACTCTGGCTCTCGGCTCTGGCTCTCACTCTGGCTCTCGGCTCTAGCTCTCAGCTCTCGCTCTTGGATTTTGGCTCTCAGCTATGGCTCTCAGATTTTTATACTTAGCTCTCTGGGAAATCACCCCTTTGCCATAGCCCCAACTTCTGGTGGCTTCTCGGCTTTCACGAGCTACTAGTTTCACTTGACATCCAAGCAACCCTTTCTCAATTGTGCTCTCTATGTATTTGTAACACATTGGTTACAGTCGCCTCCATCATGGAAAACCTGACTGTTTTATCACAAGAATCCGTTTACAAATGAAAAGGAACCGGCGAGCACGGGAAACCCGGTCATTTTTCCTTCCTCTGGCCTTCACTCCTGAAATATCCAAATAACATAAATACATAGGAAATGCATGAAAAACACATCATGGGCTTTAAGCCTAGACTTCAAATGGCCTTCAATCGCATCTATATCCCTCTCGGGTTTGTCCTGTCATCACAAATCACAATTACATAGGTGGGAGGTCCAAGTCCATGGACTTAACACAACAGCGATGCGATATGTGCCATTGATCCTCCACCATCTGTTCAAACTCACGATCCAATAGTCAAGATGAGATCACATCATCGCTCATCGTAATATCACATATGTCAATGGCCCTTTGTATGGTTTCAATCCCGATTGTCGATCACCAATCGCAGATCACCGATATCAGCGTATTGCATATCGCAATCGCAATGTCCTAGGGTTCTATACCACCTTCCAACGGACTGTGTCGATCCGATATATTTCACCAATGATGATTCATCGCAATCGCAAGTCGCTCTGCCTAGAGTTCCGATATCACATGAAGGCCTTCCTCCGATGCGATATATCGAAGATTGCTATCGAGGAGTCCCTCTGCCTTTACTTAAGTCCTCCCTTTGAACCTTTTCTGATGAGATTTTCTTTAAGAACCGTTAAGTCCATTTTTATAAGAAATTGCCTCCTTTTTAAAGGAAGTTGAGCCAACTTCTTTCTGCAATAACTCCTTCATCCGGGGTCCGTTTTGGTCCATTCAAATTGCATTAGATTCAGCATGAAGGTATCTATGCAATGAGACTATTTCCAAGAGCATCCTTTGACTTTCATTTTCCTCTGTGAGGAATATTTTTAGACTTAGAAGTATATTCTAAATCCATTTTGGATCATGCCTTCCCACTAAAAAGCTTTTGGACTCCAAAAAACTGATATACTGATCTGAACAGTAAATGAGAGTACCTCACCCTCTTCTTTCAGCCTCCATACACTTGCCTTGCATAGTTCCTCTGAACCAAAGCCTTTGAACACTCTCCTCCTTCCTGGATGTGCTTGTCCTCTTGGGAAGAATTGTCTTCCTTCTTGACTTCATGCAGAACTCCTACTGAGAATGTTACAGAAGGTAGTTTGAACTTCTCTTCCTTGATCATTGATCCAAGGTGGCTCAAACAAATGTGAATTTACATCTTCTTCACAAAAATTTACATTTGTATCTGTTTGACAGATTGTCAACAACAACAGAATTGCAGACAACAACTGGATGGCCTAAACTCTTGCTTCAACAAAAGAAACAGATTTTCACTTCTTGTGAATTGCCTCCAAGTCTTTACATCTGTATACAAATGATGGAATAGATATCAATCCCGATATTACATGCATGTTTGAAAACAAAGCAATCAACCCTTCAAGTTAATCACACATACATGTTTAAATACAAGGAAATCATCAACATCCCTGTGTTCATGCACATCATTCTCATGCATGCATTTCATCCTTCAACTTTCGCTTAAGTACACTATACTTTCGAAGCAAATGAAACATAATGTTTAATCCTTCAACTTTTGCTTAAGTACACTATACTTTCGAAGCTGAAATGAATATAATGTTGCAGCAATAAAGTGAGTCTCCTACTCAACTTTTCCATTCACCTTCTTGGTAAAATCCTACAACTTGCATCTCATTAACAAAGAAATGCAAATAGATGTGATACATTTCTTTTCACATCAAAAGATATGCAACTTTTGATAATAACTCTAACCATTTCTTACCAATCCATTTCAAACGTCCTTCCTTTGTCTTCACATCAGCATCAACATGTGAATCATCTTGAAACACATCATTTATGGAATCTTTCTTTCCATCCCTGTCATTCTCTCTTTCCACCTTCTTCAAGTTTCGTGGAAGCATTGTTGGATTCAAAGTCCAACACTTTTCAGCAATGTGTCCTTGCTTATGGAAGTAAGTGCAATGCATGTGCATCTTCTCAACAACATGATTTGCCTTGTCTAATGGTCCTTTGGCTTCTTGCTTCTTTTCCTTCCAAAGTCTCTTGCATGTGGTTATCCTCTTCCAACAGTGACTCGAATTGGATCCATAAAGAATGATTAACATAACCATGGTTGTACCAAGTCAGGATAGACTTCAAAGAATTAAGAGCACTGATCAAAAACACTTCTAAACTAGTGGCAGTTGGCAATCAGCATGGAATGATGAGGACCTCGGTCAAAGCACATTGACCGAGGCCCATGGAGACTGTGCAGGAGGCAAAATTAGCCCCTGTGAAGCCCGAATCGTGAAATGGAGGGGGTCTTTGATGTGCTAATCGCACATCACTAGGTGAAGGCCCTCAAAATGGAGAGGCCCCGAGTGCTTGGTCGCATGAGAGTCGGGAAAACCATGGGGAGAAAAGCTAAAGGTAAAGGCGGGACCCGCGCTCTAAAAACCAGCGGTATTGATCGGGGGCATCCCTAGGTAGTAAGCAGTTTTGGCGAAAACAGTGCGATTCCACTAAATAACTGACACATGGTAGGTGGAGGAGAGAGAAAACCACCACTCATCACGCGTTAATGGTCGAGCAAGTCAACCGCACGAAATGAGCGGATGGCGTCGGATCTAAGGGATCCAGATCTAACGGCTAAGATCACACCCAATGGGAAAACTAGAATTGACAGGGGATTAAGCCACAATTTAAAAGAATTTGAGGTCTGATTTGACTGCCAAGGTGGCAGATGACTCATTCCATAACGTAACTAAAGAAATGAGCCGACGAAGCAACCTGGCGTAGTTCGTAGGAGGACAAGTGGCCACTCTCTGTGAGTCTAATGATGACGTCGAGACAGGGAACTCCAAGAGCAGCTATAGCAAGTGATCTGATGGAGTTGGAAGAGGAATCGAACAACCATGAGCTCGAGTGGCTTTAAAGCCCTGTACAGACCAATAGAAGGGACACCCACACACACAGAAGAACAGAGAGAGAAAAAAGTAGTGAGGAAACAAAGGGCCAAGCTGACCAAAGGCAGCATCAAGCACCAGAGGTCTTAAGAAATTCGAGCCATCCCTAAAGAGGATCTGTCAAGACTGAGCACCACATTGGGATCCTTCCATTGTAGACCTGAGAGGTCAGAGAGCTGGTAAGGAAAAGAGTCTGTGTACTCTAGTGGCTTGGGGAATCCAAGAACCACCCTGCCAAGTAAATTTTGTTTCAGGAGACTCATATTGAGCTCCTTGATTGTAATTCTCTATTGTAAAGACACAATAAAAGAAGGCCACCACTAAAATCTGGACCGAAGATGTAGCCCTGGAGGATAGGGTGAACTCCTTATTAATTTCTTGCGTTCTTATATTTGCTTACTGTGTTTCTCTGTTGTCTTCCATCTTCAAGTGTCTATGTATTTGAAATCTGATTGTTTTGTTGCTTAAATAACTTAGACACACACCAGCACATGAGTCTGTAATACCTCCAATTAATAATTCTTAACTGAGATCACTCATAGGGTGATTATCATATCAAGTGGTATCAGAGCTTTAGGCTATAAGGTTAGACAAGCTTGTGTTGGTTTAAGTTGTTGAATGCTCACTAGATCAAAGCTCAAATTAGGAGAAGGAGAGTTGGTCGAAACTAATCCTGAAATTGGGAGAGTCTATCCTTGGAAGACAATGTCAGAGGAATGTTCTGTGGGGCTAGACCCTCAATTCATAGAGCGTTTCCTAGCTATAAATTATACGGTAGAAGAAATGTATAGGGACTTTAGAAAGCATAAGGATGAAGATTCATCAGGTTCCAAACAAGATAAAGAAGAAGATGAGTCTCATTCCCATGACCACTCAAAAGGGAAAGGGAAAGAGAAAAACTTTCTCACACCTCCTAATAGCCCTATGTATAATAAGAAATCATCTTTGATTAAGCTAGATGTTAAATTCGACTTGCCTATATATGATAGAGAGCTAAATGCTGAAAAGTTGGACAATTGGATTAGACAAATTGATGTGTATTGCAGAGTGCAGAACATCGACTCGAACAAGTGTAAAATTCGGTTGGCAAGCCTATCCCTAGGAGGCACTGCCTTGGTTTGGTGGGAAGGCAGAACCCAAGTTGACATGAAAAGTCATGGTAATACTATCTCTATCTAGAGTGAATTTGCTTCTGCCATCAAGAAGTAGTTCTTTCAATTGCCTACATGCAACAAGCCATGATGAGTTGGCAAACTCTTCGGCAGTTGAAAGGGCAAAGTGTGCGAGGGTACACTTAAGAATTTAGAAAGAGATAAATGATTATAGGGATCTCATTAGACTCACCAGAGACCCTTTTGAAGTACATTAGTGGTCTACACAGCTACATGAGGCATACCATCCTCATGTTTAATCCCACTAGTATAGATGAGGTATATGTACAAGCTATTCATCTAGAGGCTAGAGGAAAGAATGGAAATCTAGAAGTTGGGGGACCATCCCAACCCACCACAAGCAAGAGCAAGGAGAAAAGAAAGCAAAAGTGGAAAGCAAGGAAGGCTAAAACTACACGGAAAATCAAAGCTTCATGCACTCACTATAAAAAGGATTAGCATGATGATGAGCACTGTCGAATTCTGCATCCAGAGCTGAAACCTAAGAAGTCTGAGGGAAAGAAGAAGAACATTGTTGCAACTATTCAGAAAGATTTGGGGTCAGACTCGGGAGATGAAACAACCATTGTAGCCATAGGTATAAAAGGTAATAATTCTGAAGCATCTACTAGTAATTCTTCTCAGTCTATTATTGATGAAGAACATGAGAGAAAAATACATGAGCTTTTCCATATTCAAGTTGTTTCCAAACATCAAAAGATTGATACTTTGTTTGATAGTGGCTCATAAGTAAATTTGATTTCTGAAGCAATTGTAAATAAGTTGGGATTAGAAACTACACTTCACAAGAAATCATACCCATTAGGATGGTTGAATGATAAAGCACAACTACAGGTGACTAGACAGTGTAAACTCAAGTTTTCTTTTGGGTCAGCATTTGTAGATGAGGTTGAGTTAGACATAATTCCTTTGGATATATGTGGAATTGTTTTAGGGAGTCCTTACTTGTATGATAGAAAAAACATTTTATATAGAGCTGAGAACAAGTATCTACTTGTTAAAGATGGAATCGAATACTTTGTAAGAGCTCATAAGCTGAAGAATAATTATACTCTCATAAACTCAGGGCAGATGAGAAGAATGATAATTCATGCAAACAATTCTTACTAATGGCTGTAAAGGAAAAAAAAACTGATAAAACCAATATATTTGAGGGTTGTAATGCTAAGCAGCAAGCTGATATAGAAAAGGTTGTTTCAGAGTATGATGTCTTGTTTCAAGAACCTAAAGGTCTACCACCCAAAAAGGAAATAGCATATGATATTATTTTGCAGCAAGATGCTCCATTTCCTAACATTGGAATGTACAGGTTGTCTGCTTTAGAGAATGCTAAAATCAAGAAGCAGGTGCAGGGGTTGCTCAAGAAGGGGTTCATCAGGCCTAGCACATCGCCATGTGGGTCACTAATCATTTTGGTGAGAAAGAAAGATGGCTCATGGAGAATGTGCATTGACTATCGAGCACTGAATAAGATAACAATAAAAAATCATTATCCCCTTCCTCGCATAGATGATATTTTAGATCAATTGAAGAAAGATATTTATTTCACCAAGTTGGACTTGCACAGTGGATACCATCAGGTCAGAGTTGTAGAGAAAGATGCATGGAAGATTGCTTTCAAAACAAAACAGGGATTGTATGAGTGGTTGGTTATGCCTTTTGGCTTAACCAATGCCCCTGCTAATTTCATGAGATTAATGAATGATGTACTCAGGAATTTTCATGATGATTTTGTTATTGTGTATCTAGATGACATTCTTATTTTTAGTAAAACGTGGGAGGAACACTTAAAGCATGTTAAGAAGACATTAGATGTTTTGAAAAGAGAAAAACTTTATGTTAAACTCTCCAAATGTGAATTCGGCAACACATCTCTAAATTATTTGGGTCATATAGTAGGGGGTGTTGAATTGAAAATAGATCCCTCTAAAGTGGCAGTCATTGTAAATTGGCCTAAACCCAAGTCTGCTACAGAAGTGAGAAGCTTCTTAGGAG
>APFE030267921.1:1033-14384 GCA_000404065.3 Pinus taeda | reverse complement strand
CCTTTTTCGTTTTTCTTTTGTCTTGGGAGGAGTACTTAGGGCGGCCAACATAGTTGCTGCCTCCCTATCTAGGATTTCAGGTGATTTCTCCTGCTGTTGTTCTCCTTTCGGACTTCCTGTAGAAAGTCCTGTAGTGGTTGCTTTCTGGCTTCCTATAGAAGCCGTTTTCAATCTTCCTGTAGAGGGACCTTGCTGTTTCCATGAAGGAATTCTTTGCTCCCTCCTTGTAGGACCACTCTGTTGCTCCCTATAGGAGCACTTTGTTGCTTCCCTGTAGGAGCACTCTGTTGCTTCCTTGTAGGAGCACTTTGTTGCTTTCCTGTAGGGGTACTTTGTTGTTTTCCTCTAGGAATCGAGGGCCCAGTTTTAGCCTGCTTGGCTGCGGGAACTTTTTCTTTCATCCTAGCCGAGGTAGCCTTAGGGGTGTCCTTACTGTCCTGGACTTTCTCAGTCCGCTCTGCCTTGCTCTGTAGTCTCTTTTCTCTGCGCGTTGAGGCAATCCCAGCATCCCCTGTTTTGGTAGCTTGCTTTACTGGTGTTCCTTTTTGCTCCTTCTTGGGGGCTTTGCCCTTGTTGTCCTGTCTTTTGGTCTTCTTCTCGGCCTGCGTAGGCTCCTTCTGTTCACTGCTAGAGGAAGTAAGCTCCTCAGCTAAAACTCGGATGTCATCATCCTTTGTCATATTCCAGAAAATCTCCCATGAGAGAGGGACGGTGAAAGTGTGGAGTGCATCTTCCACAAGGAGCTTTATAAGCCCATGATGTGCTAGCTGGTCTGGTGTCCCTTGTCTGAGCTTGGTGGCACATTCAGTCATGGACTGTAAAAGGAAGTATGGAATGCTCAATTTCTACTCCGAGGGGAGGTCCATGTGGTGCCTGAGTTCTGTGAGCAGCCGAAAGTGATAGCCATATATGATACTAAACCGCCCCTCGCAAGTGATATACTTCATAATTTGGAGGCTGACTTCACTCCAGAGCGGCTGCAGGCTAGTCCTCCTCACTCTGTTTTTATCCTCTCAGAATTGTTCTTCACGCAAGAAGAATTCTTCTTTAGCATTCTTACCCAGCTTCCTTTCCTCCTTATCCCACGGAATTCCCATTGGAAGATCAGTCACCCTGCTGATGAGCTGCGATGTGAGTCTGAGGGATAATCCTCTGAAATTGACGATGGCCAATGGTTTTGACTTCGGCTCCAGGGACCGGAGGAATTCTTCTGTAATTTCATCGTCGTGCCCCTGGAGCTTGTCACAAAATGACATCCACTGTGCACGGTAGAACATTTCGACCAGCTCAGGGGTCTCCCGTAACTTCTTTGAGTCTGATGGTTCTTTACGAATGAACCCGCCCGGGATGATCAAATTCTGTGTTTGCGCTCTCAGACTGAGAATTCTGAGCGGATTATTTCCTTAGAGCGGAAAAAATAAAAGAGACCTTTGGTCGATTGCCCTGCTGACTTTGTCTGCTCAGATGTACAGAGGAAGGATTTCGAGAATTTCCACCCGGAGCGCAGAGCCCGTCTCCGTTATACACGCAGTGGCAAAAAAAATTGCAGTTTTGACAGTGTTTCAGCAGGGTATCACCTTCGTCAGAAAGGAATTTTCATTGATGCGTGAAGAAAGTTCTCATGCAGATGACTACAACGATTCTAGCAGCAACACATACATCAAACCAGACAGAATTACACTTGAATTTCCCTACCCCTTTCTACGTCGATTGCACCACCTTCGAAAGGAAATTTTCTTTGCATGAGGAGGTTAAATTCTGCCTACCTCTGAAATTTGCCACCTCGACGTGAACTGTCCGCACTGTTGCGGATGCCTCGTTTCCTGTAGTGCAGTTTCCTGTAGGAGTTCATTCTTGGCTTCCAGAGGAGTTTACGGCAGTGCAAGACCAGTCTGAGCGGTAGCAGGATGCTTGAATCAGGTAGAAGACTTCGGGTTAATCGCTTGCAGAGGAAGAGGACGCATATTCGGCTGGGAAACAGTTGTTTCATAAATGATTGCAGTTTGTCATAAAAATCCACCGGCCGATTTCAAATTGTTGCGAAATCCATGGCGAGGGGTTGAGCTGTCCCTGATTATCCGTTGGCCGACGTCATCGTAATCATATCCCAGCATGCCCCTGACCGCCGAATTCTCCCCACTGGAGTGACCACCGCCAATCTTGTCATACTTCCGCTTCTTCCCGATTGGACCTTTCCCACGTGCCGATTGTTCATCCTTCCTGCACAATCGATCCAGTTCGGATCCTACGAGGCCGCTTGATGGGCTATGGTGGCTAGTTGAGTGGCAACCCCTTGTTCAATCCACCCATTTTCAAAGTTGTGCATATTCAGAGTATAGTTTATGCTATGGGACGAAATAAGGTTAGTTACTTACCTGTGCGGCCGTGGATGTGATTTCTTCCAGGGTTCAAGATGACGGATGTCGGTTTGCGTGCTGCTGCTCTGTGGTTAGGTGCTAGAGCTTCTCCATATTGGCTGCTGCTGGCTGGGAGTCTCGAAGACCCATTCCTCTGGTGGCAAACATGGCATGCATCGATCCTGTGAACTGTTGGTGTCTTCGTGGCAGGTACTCCAGCTGGATCAGCTGCTACAAGATTCCTGTAGGACATCCTGTAGCTGTTTCTCCCCCTGGGGTGCATGCTAACATAATTAGATTTTTATTGAACAGGTGAAAGGTCCTAAGGTCGCCTAACAGGTGAGCGGTCGAGCCTCAGGAGACTTTGTTTCTGAATTTGAAAAGAAATCCAATTTCCCTTATTTGAAAAACAGAGCTTTCTTTGCATGTGCAGGTATGCTTGCTCAGATTGGAGTTGTGGTGGTGAAAAGAGGTGGAGTGAGTGGGGAATGGTAGAGAAGGGTGGTTGCATGCCCCCTTGGTCGACTTAATGCTCCAAATTTCTCCTTGTATTGGATTCTAGCCCACTCAAACGTTCTACAGGAAGTTTCCTGTAGAAATACAGAACTTCCTGTAGAAAGTCCTGTAGCTTCCTGTAGAAGCCCACACCACGATCCGATTGCACCCAAACTTTGCAAAAATGAGTGTCCATGGTGGATGTGCATGAGAGGCTGTCTGGTAGCTTGATAGGAACCCATGTCTGTGAGTTGACAGTCCTCCTTTGGTGCGCTGTATACCTGCAAAAAATTCAAAGATCAACTGTTTTTTTCTTGTTCTTTTTTCATCTTTTTTTTCTCCTTTTCTTTTTTTTTTCTTTTTTTTCTTTTTTTTCAAGAGACAGCAGGGGTGCCTCAATGAGGTTTTCACCTCTACCGCCTGCCCCGGGTGCCTTGATAAGGTTTTCACCCCAGGATCTTTTATTTCCATTCTCTTTTTTTTTTTTTTTGAAAGAAAGCAGAAGCGCCTCAATGAGGTTTTCACTCCTACTACCTGCCTTGGACGCCTTAGAAAGGTTTTCACCCAAGGATCTTTTTTCCCTCTTTTTCTTTTTTTTTTTCTTTTTTCTCTTTTTTTTTTTTCAGAATATGAAATGAGGCTCAGAGTGTGCCCAAAACAGAGGTAGAACCCTTCTCTATGACCAGCACTGATTTTTCCATTGTTTTGACGAACTCTTGCCTTGACAGAGGCTTCCTGTAGATCTTGAGTCGATGTCCATTGACAAGCATAGGAATGGCTTCTTCATCAATAGTTCGGATAAGAACAGAGCCATTATCATTACACTTTTCTACTGCATATGGTCCGAGCCACCTCGTTCTCAGTTTTCCCTTGAAATCCTTATGTCTAGAATCATATAGCAGCACCCAATCTCCCGGTTGGAATTGTTTGTCATTGAGGTGCCGGTCATGCCACACCTTCCTCTGATGTTGAATCACTTCTGAGTGGAGGAGGGCCTACATTCGAAGTTCATCTAACCCATTCAGCTGCATTAACCTTTCTTGTTGAGCATGACTGAGGTCTAGGTCCAGCTGAGCTGCCATCCTCAAGGTGTTGTACTCAAACTCAATTGACAGCAAAGCTCTCTTTCCATAGACCAAATCATAGGGTGTGAAACTGCTGGTGGTCTTCCAAGTGGTGTTGTATGCCCAGGTGGCCTCAACCAGGTGATCTGCCCAATCCTTTCTGATGCTGCTTACCACCTTGGTCAAGATCCCCTCTAATGCTCTGTTGGTGACTTCCACTTGTCCATTCGCTTGAGGATGAAATGGGGTGGAAGTCCTATGCTTGATTATGTGATGAGCAAGGAGATCTTCAATCAAATTGGAGGTGAACTGGCTTCCTTGAACGGTGACTATCTCTCTTGGGTAGCCAAATTTGTAGAAAATGTTCTCTCTCAAGAACTTCGCCACCTTTTCTTCTGTTGCTGCTTTGATTGCTTTGGTCTCTGCCCACTTTGTTAGATAATCTATGCACACAATGATGTAAGACCTTTGCCTTGAAGGACGGTTTATAGTGCCCACAAAGTCCATACCCCACTTCTCAAATGGCTCAAGAGTCACCTGAGGTTGGAGAGGCATTTCATCCCTTAGGGTTGGTTTCCCCATCCTTTGGCATCGGTCACATTGGCTGATATATCTTCTGACCTCTGCATGAAGAGTTGGCCAATAGTAGCCTACCCATACAATCTTGAAGGCAGTCCTCTTGGCTGCAAAATGTCCTCCACAGGGTCCATCGTGACAAGTTAGGAGGATTTCAAAGACTTCCTCCTCCCTTACACAACGTATTAAGATCTGATCAGGGCCAAGTTTGAACAAGTTGCCCCTGATCCAAGTAAATGAGGCACTTTTTCTCACGATCTTGCTCTTCTCCTTCGAGGATAGATGCGGAGGGAACTGTCCTGAGACCAGATAGTTTGCTATATCAGTAAACCACGAGGAGAGTACGGATATGGAAAACAGATGCTCATCTGGCATCTGGTCATCCACGGTTCCCTCTTCACCTGCAGGCAAATCTAGTCTAGACAAGAAGTCAGCAACAACATTTTCTCTACCTGCTTTATCAACAATGGTCAAATCAAACTGCTGTAATAAAATTAACCATCTAATAATACGAGAATTCACATCAGGCTTATTCATTAAATATCGAATTGCAGCATGGTCAGTATGTATAAATGTTTGATAGCCAGTGATATAGTGTCGGAACTTGTTCAGGGCATGGACCACAGCCAGGAACTCTTTCTCAGTTACAGTGTAATTCATTTCTGCCTTGGATAAGTTTTTACTGACAAAGTATATAGCATATGGGAGTTTCTCTTCAAGTTGTCCTAGGGCTGCGCCTATGGCTTTGTTCGAGGCATCCATGTGGATGTGGAAAGGTAGGGCCCAGTTTGGGCCTCTCAGAATGGGAGCAGACACCAACTTATCCTTTAATTCATTCAGAGCCTTTTGGCAGTCATCTGACCATTTAAACTCAACATCTTTTGCTAAGAGACCAAACAAGGGTGAGGCCAAATTACTAATTTCTTTAATGAATCTACGGTAATATCCTGCTAAGCCTAAGAAACTCCAGACATCTCTCACCTTCTGAGGAGGTGGGACCCTTTTAATGATAGCAACTTTATTGGGATCCACCTGTAACCCTTGGCGAGAGATGGTATGGCCTAACACGGTCCCTTCAGTCATCAGGGACTCACATTTCTCCGGACTGAGGGACAGATTCATCTCGATGCACTTACTCAAAACTTTTCCCAGGTTGGACAAGGCTTCCTGGAAGCTAGACCTGTAAGGAGTAAAGTCATCCATATAAATTTCTACCGAATCATGGACCAACTCTGCAAAGATGCTTAACACAGCCCTCTGGAACGTGGCAGGGGCATTACATAGCCCGAAGGGTAGGACACGGTAGGCAAAGGTACCCCATGGACAAGTGAAAGTGGTCTTATCCTAGTCTTCCGGGATGATTTGAATCTGGTTGTACCCACTGAACCCATCTAGGAAGGAGAAAAATCTCTTTCCTGCCAAACCATCCAACAATTGATCTATGAAAGGTAAAGGGAAGTGGTCTTTCTTGGTGGACTTGTTCAACTCCCTATAGTCCACACAAATTCTCCATTTCCCATTTTTCTTCGGCAACAACACTAGAGGGGAAACCCATTCGCTATCCGAGATAGGGTAGATGAATCCCGCATCCAACAGTTTTTGCACCTCTTCTTTAACAATGTCCTTAAGGGCTGGGTTAATCCTCCTCTGGGGTTGCCTAACTGGTTTACAGTCCTCCTTGATGTAAATATGGTGAGTGCAGACTCAGGGATGGATTCCCTTCATTTCCTTGTAGTTCCAAGCAAAGGCCCCCGAATGGCAGGTCAGGAGACTGCACAGCTCCTTTTCCTGAGAGGGAGAGAGAGAGGAGCTTATCTTCAAGGTTTTCTCAGGGCAAAACTCCACTTTTTTAACTCGGTGTTGGTCAGATTAGTGGCACTTAGGTCTACTAAGGCATTGGCCTGGGTGTCTTGCACCAACTCTTCTAAGTATAGCTCACTAGGGGGAGGATTTTGGATTAATTTTTCGATCAAATCATCCTCGGTTGGAGGACCTCGCTTGGTGGCCTCTACTGTGCATAATGATGCAGAGTAGACCTCATCCTCTTCTCCTTCTTCCAACCAGAGGGGTAAGTCATGTTCTATCGAAGGTTGGGCAGGAGGGTATAGGACCAGCTGCTTGGACATAGGCCCATTTTTTATGGTCATTCTTCCTGCTCGACAGCTGATATAAGCATCTGCAGTGGCCGGCCAAGGCCTTCCCAAAATGAGAGGATAACCTGTGAGTTTTGCCTTAGGCTGGAGGACCAAAAAGTCCGCAGGGTATTCCCATGAGTCTACAGAGACCAAGACATCCTCCACAATCCCTTCGTGAGTCACGGTGAAGCGATCTGCCAATTGGAGCACTGTCGAAGTCTTTCTTAGGGCACTCTGAAGATTGAGCTTAAGCATGTTGTCCCTGGTCATCACATTGATGGCAGCCCCTAAATCAATCAGAGTGTGGGGTATGATGGTGCCATCGATGTGCACATCCACTACAGGACTCCCAGGGTCCAGATACTTTGGACAGATTACTTGCCCCAACATGAGGTCGGACAGTTGTCCTATGACATTGATGGTCGAGGCATCTTTCTTTCACCTGCCTGGGTGCCTGAAACACTTCTCTTTAATCAATTTGTTGTAAATTGGTACATCTTTGATGGCCTAGAGAAGTGGAATCTTCACACACAACTGCTTAAGTTCTCCCAGAAGCTCGTCCTCCTCTGGGTTGGGCTGTGTGGTCACTGTGAGTCACTCAGGAAAGGGTGGAATGGCTTGGGGTTCACTTTCATGTTTCTCTTCCTCCTCCTCTAAGGGAGGAGGTTGGCGCTCTGGAAGGACTTTCCTAGATCGCAGGTTGATCTCCTGGATCTCCACAGCATAGGTAGGGCATGATGTCTCCCCAGTATATACCTGCTGGGCATGTCTGTTGTTGGGGTTCGGGTTCGGTTGAGCAGGCATCTGGGGTTGTCTTGGAGGAGCAGGAGGTAATGGTTGGGATTGAGTTGGTGGTGGAGGCAGAATGGTGGTAGGAGAGTTGTATTGGGGCCTCCACCCCGGTTGAGGTGCATTCCACTAAGGTTGTGGCTGGGCATGAGAGTGAAACGAGTGAAAGGGTGGTTGAGTTTGGTATGGAGATGGATAAGACCATGGAGGAGGTGTGGACCATGAAGGATGAGCAGGGGGGGCCCAAGAAGGCATATGGGCAGGTTGGTTGGGGTGGTAGTAAGCTTGGGATGTCCCTTACATTCCCTGCTGATAAGGCCTGGGTCCATGAGGCCTCCTTTGATTGAGGAAGTAGAGAGGTTCAGTAGCCACCTCGGTCCCTAGGTACATGGCTTTAAATCCAGGCAAGGTAGGGCATTGGTTGGTGGGATGGTCTTCCTCACACACGAAACATACCTCTACTGAGTGTAGTGGGCACTCATTCTTGGGGTGTTTCCTTGTGCATCTAGGACAAAAAATGGCCAAGGCCCTCTCAGCCTCTTCCTTCTTTTGCTGAATTCTAAAGGTATCAAGTTGCATGGAAATGGTCTGTCTCATTTCGCTCTTAAGATCTTCCATCTGGTTAGCAAACTCATGCTTGGAGAGGGAGGTGTTAGCTGAGAGATGACTCCCCCTACCTTTCTTCCGGGCTGCCCTAGAATGGTTTCTAAACACGGTCTTTATGTCCTCATAAGGTAGTTGGTAGATATCCCCTCCAGCCAGCAGGTTAAGGGTGTCCAAAAGGTCTTCAGGGACTCCTCGGAGTAGAACCAACTTCAGAGATTCCGGGTCAAGTGTGCACCTGGCTCGTTTGTAACTGAGTTGGAACCTCTCCTCATAGTCTTCCAAAGATTCGTCACTGCCCATGGTCATCCAAAAGATTTCCCCCTTAGTTTCTTTGGACCTACAATATTCTCTGTACTTGGTGTTGAAGGATTGTTGCATTTGAGCCCAAGTGGTGATACAGTTTCCAGGTAACCCCATGAACCAGCGTAATGTTGCATCCTTGAGGGTAGAGGGAAAGAGTTTCAACTTTTGCTCATCCTCAGCATAGTCGTAAGTTCTACAAAGGACAGCAAACTCAAACAAGAAGGTATCAGGGTCCTCAGAAGTCAGACCATGGAAATGAGGTAGCGCGGTGGGACTTATGATTTTCATCTTCATGTCTCCATTGGTCTCTCGAATGGGAAAGGCACCCTCTATTCTCTCATCTTCTCTTCTCCTGTTTCAGTTTTCAGCCATGGCTATAGATGGAATGGTTTCTAACTCTTCTTCCGCTATAGGATCTTCGTATATCTCAGGAGGTTCAGCTATAGGTTCTTCTAGCTCACTGTCACCAGAGAAGAGAGAAAGTTGACTAAGTGATGTGGTTGGGGTGTTGGGTAAGAATTTGCCAGTCTTATCTTTGTTCCTACGAGGCATGAAATGGAAAGACTTTTTCTTGCTTTTGTATTTTTTCCTTTTGTACCTGCAGAACTAAAATAGGTTGAACTACAACTAACTATCTTACTGAAAGGAAAATGCGGAATTGAAATGCTAATCTATGAAAGCATAATTGAAATTCTAATCTATGCTTGCAGAATTGAAATTGCGGAATTTGAAGGCTAATCTAGGAAAGCAAGAAATGTCTACTCTACTTTTGCAGGAACGAAATTGCAGAATGGAAACGAAATAAACTACTCAGCAGAAGTTTGTAGTGGAAAAATAGAAGAATAGCAACAATCACCAATACTCTGACGCTTCCCCGGCAACGGCACCAAAAAGGTGGTGGGCTCCAGTATTGCAGCAATAATGTTGCAACTCCTGGGACTCCCTTCTTTACTTTTATCAACCAGGTTGTTCGTAACAAACTTGGAAGCAACGGTGTTGTATGCACAAGTACTATCTCTTGTCGCAGCTGTCACTTGGTCAGCTGGCACAAGTCCACCAGGGCTTTAGCCAACTTCTATAAGCTCTTAGATGAAGCTTGTAAATGATGGATGAAATCTAACTCAAAGGGGAGCTAATCTACTTGCGGAAAGAAACTGTAAGCAAAAGAGGAATGCAAACCCTAGCAAACCCTAATTCTACCAGCTAGTTCTATTGATGCAATAATGAGAATGCAGACTGCTGAATGAGATGCCATTGACTTCAAAAAGGGAAAATGCATATGTCTTAGTCTACTTTTGTTCTAGAGAGTATCTTTTTGTATTTTCTTGATTAAGTGTCGATTTTCACATGCATATACTTGAACTGTGCTTCACTGTGCAGGAGTGGACCAAGGAAAAGGAATGCTTGGAAGCAGTTGGAGAGGCTCAGAGAGGGTCGAAGGGGCCCCTAGCACCCTTCCCGAGAGTCTCACAAGGTTTGGCTATCAGAAAACCTCACTTGTGAGCTTCTATAGGAAGTCTGCAGGGGTTCTACAGGAAACTTCAAAATTTCTACAGGAAACTTTAGAATTTCTACAGGAAACTTGGAAATCAGTTTTTAGGAGGTGGATGCGTGAGGGAAGGTGCATGAATGGATCTAAAGGTAGGATAGGGGTCTAAACATGGCCTGAGGACTGGTGGGAGGTTTGGTGGAAGGCTGACTTGGCTCGGAGATGACTAAGGCAATGATGAGCAAGAAGGTAAGGTTTCGTAGACACAAGGGATAGATGGGAAAAAAATCAGTTTAGCTATGACACAGAACAAGAGGCTTAGATGATGCTTTGGGAGGATGGGCGAAGGAGGAGGATACCCTACATGGTGGGCCTTGATCAATTCTACACAAACCTGCAAAGGATAAATCCTAGACTAAGTTATTCTATCCATCAATCAACACAAATGAGTAGTAACTTTTTTTGGGAAGAAAACCTGGTACACCATCTATGTAGGGAAACATTTCAGATGTCCAACCCCATGACTAATCTCTGCAATTAAACAAGCACACTAAAAGATTGCATAAGCAGAAAACTAGTGTTTTTGTGAGGCAGCCCTGTTTTCCTCAATTCTAGCCCCAAACCCAATAAGGCCGAGGTGAAACCAGGAGTGTAGTTGTCTCTTTTTCTTGGAGATCTTCGCTGTTATTATTCTACCAAAACATCTAAACCAAAACCATTCATAAACAGTGATCTATTCCAGCATCATAACAAAATCTACTTAACAGCAAGGTGTTCAAATGCATAAAAGAGAGGAAAAAAATAGTGATACATAAAGAAACACAATGGTACAGAAAGGAGGTCCTAGGCTCTCAGGTTGGGCCCAACCCTGAGAGCTTTGGCTCCTGTAAAAAAACTCAGATTTGTTAGGAAACCAAACTGCTTATCATTATTCAAAAAGAGTCATAACAGGTTTGCCAAAAATGGCTACAAGAGAATGAAATAGAGCTGCTATAGCACTAGAGTACAAAGTACACAATAGGTTCAAAAGTCTTTTTGCAAAGGCTGAGGCCTCAACATTTATAGATAAAGAGGGACCTAGCTGGCATCCTCAATCCGTGGAACTCGGTTTTCAAACTGTGAGTCAAACAGCCCCTTTCTAAATGCTGATTGGCTACCTTCTAGATTCGGCTCGGTGGTCTTTGGAGCTCAGAGCTGAAGGTGAGAATCCCGAGGAAGGGTCATTAAATGCCGTGGACATTCCTCCTTCAAGTCCTCATTTCAGGCTTGGCTACCTTATAGCTCATGATTGTTTTGACTTTGCTCCAATATGTCAAAAAACCTGAAATAGACACATGTTAACCACCTAGGAAAAGTAACTTCCCTTATTCGTACCAAAGACACAAACATACTGGAAATAATGCATAAACTATAGAAAATGATGGATTTGAACAAGGGCTGAACAATGAAAATGAGGCCAAATGAGCCCAAATTGTTACCAATTTTGGGCCTCATCAATTGGCACATAGCTTGTGTTGCCTCAGTGTTTGGAGAGCCTGTCGGATGTGGTGGAGGTGCTCTTCCCAACTCTGGCTGAAGATCAGAATGTCATCCAAGTATACCACTACAAATGAGTTGGTGAATGGCCGCAAGATGTCATCCATTAGCCTCATGAAGGTTGCAGGAGCATTCGTCAATCCGAAAGTCATAACCAACCATTGGAAAAGGCCCTCCTTGGCTTTGAAGGCAGGCTTCCACACATCAGAGGGTTCGATTGGTACCTGGTGATATCCTGACTTCAAATCGATCTTGCTGAAATATTTCGCCCCCTTTAGTTGGTCCAGGAGGTCATTAATCCACGGGATCGGGTACCTATTACAAACAGTGATCTTATTCAGTGCTCGATAGTCAATACAGAGTCACCAAGTCCCATCCTTCTTCCGTACCAACACGATTGGGCTCCCACAAGGCGATGAACTTGGACAGATGTGACCTTTCTGTAGTAACTCCTGAATCTGCCTCTTGATTTCATCATTCTCCAGAACAGAGCGCTGATAAATTGGTCCATTGGGTAGCGGCGCACCTGGGGTTAGATCGATGGAGTGCTTGACCTGAGAATGCAGAGGAACCCCTGTGGGGGAGGTGAAGATGTCCTCGTATTCCTCCATGACCTTGTCCATCTGTAGTTGTCATGCGGAGGGGCCCTGTCTCGAGGCCGTGGCCACAATCTTCTTCTTTCCTTGAGGGCGTATCATCAGGAAAACAAATTTCTCAGTTTTGGAAATGAGCTTACTACATTGTTGTGCAGTAGCCAAAGAGATGGCGGTAGGCGGTGCTACCTCTCGTATCCTGTACAACTTATTTCCCAATGTAATAATAACAGCACGGGGCCTTGATTCATACATAGTATGTTGCTTCCACAAGTATGGTTGTCCTAATAATACATCACAAACTTCAAGGGGAGCAATGTCACACAATACCTCATGCGTGAAGGGCTTGATGTTGTATGGAAGGCAACACTGCTGGCTCACACGAAGATATCGTCCTTGGTGAAGCCACCCGATGGTGTACGGTTGTGTATGAGCTGTGGTCGGTAAGCCCAACCGCTTCACAACCTCTACTGAAATGAGGTTCTTTTGGCTCCCACTATCGACAATGAACTGTAGCGGGGATCCCTTTACCCACATCTAGGAGTGGAAGAGACGCTCCTCCTCCTCTGGATCTTCGGGTTCATTTTTCTGGATCTTGGCGCTAGCAATAGTGGCGTTTGGATCTGCATCAATGATCTGTTTCCTTTTGTCGTTCCCCTTGTCAGGTTCTGACTCAGAGTCGAAACATGCATCTGATTCTGAAACCTTTAGCTCAGCCACCAGTGACTGCTTGGCCTGACACTCACTTGTGTTGTGGGTGGAGCTCTTATGGAACTCACACCATTTTCCTGTTTCCTTTTTCGGCTTCGCGGCACTGCGCTTTGCTTGCAGCTTTGGCGGGTTTTCTTAGGCTACCCCGCCTTGGCTCTGTCCTTTGTTTTGTGGTTTAGGGGCACCTTTCCCTTGCTTTGGATTTGCAAATCCAAATTCTCGCTTCTTTTGTTTAAACTTCTGCTCGATCTTGATGACATATCGGTATGTTATGCCAAGCGAGGAGATGTTCAGGAATTCTATTTCTTCCTGGATGTACTTGTGTAGGCAGCCACGGTATTTAAGTATAAAATGCTACTCTGAATCCTTGATACCCAAATTTCTGCGAATGGTATGGAAAAGATTGGTGAACTCCGGCACGTATTGGTCCCTTCCCTGCCGCAGTGTGGTCCACTTTATGTATTCATCCTCATAGCTTCTGACAGGGTAGTACTGCTCCTTGATGGCATCCTAGAATAAATTCCAGGTGGGTGCGGCTGAAAGTAGTGAGCCGGTACTTTCATCCTTTTGTTCGTAGTAGGTTTCCCACTAGTCCTTGGCATGGGGGGCTGCTTTGAGAAGAGCGAAAACAATCTTTTCCTGACTCGAAAATTCATGAACAGAAAAATAACCCTCTAGCAGATTTAACCATTTATCT
>APFE030267917.1:0-15153 GCA_000404065.3 Pinus taeda | reverse complement strand
AAATTATTAATTCCTTTACAACTGGAATGAACCAGACTCAATGACCTAATTCCTAAGTAAATAATGAAAGTACCTCATTAATGGACTGACATAGAATTACCTCCTTAATAAAAGGACCTAAAAAGGCCTGCCAGAAATCCTTGGAATGTAAACTACCTACTTTAGAGCTTAGAGGAATTCCAATGGGTAGAAAGAAAAGAAGTTTAATGAAATCACATGGATCCTAAGCAGTAATGATCAAGATAAACTAGGCTGTACTTTTTTACGATTCCAAGAAAGTAAAGCTCACTATATGGATGATTGTAGTTTCTTTGTAATATGAGAATGTCACCTGAAAGCTGAATTATTGAATTTCAGTGACACACTGTAATTAGTTTATAGATTGGAGTGTGGTTAAAATCTAAGCCAGTTCTAATTATAAAATATTCCAAATATTATAACATTTACGAAGCTAATACATTTTTGTAAAGGAGCTATAACATTGGACTGAATTAAATTTGGGACTATTACTTTATAGTTTGGGCTGTTATCAAAATATGGGCAGTTTTTAATTAAAAAATATTTGAAACTTTCAAATTTTATAAAATTAAGCAGCTTCCTCCCCAGAAAAAGTTTCTGGTTCTGGAGGTTCCGTGCCAACAACCTGCGTCTTACCAAGTTCAAAATTGTTGACACCATATTTCCTTGGGGGTTGACTTGGAATCAACAATCAATCACGTACAATCCTTTAATTAATCAATGGATTTTGTAAACACAGGGAAAGAAAGGTTCATGGGAATCGGTATACAGCATCAAAAGCATTTTTAACTTACAGGAAGCGAAGGCAACCAACAACGTATGGTCTGAATTATTGGAGTTGCCTAGTCAGTTTAAACGCAATTACGCTGGTTGAATCGGAGGTAAGAACGACTGTTAGTTAGCCTTATAAATATATAAACGCTCAGTCATTACCAAGGTTTTTCTTCAAGCTGTTACAAATCCCACAAACAGATTCTCTCACCATTTCGTGCGATTAAGGCTATTGGTCGGATCGAATGCAATAAAGAAATGTAAGTACTCCGTTAGGGCCAGAAAAGCAAAAATTGGTTTGGTAGTCGGCCTTATCATTCATCTAAATCTAAATTGTTTTAGCTGTGCCTCTATGACTCATGCCTAATGGTTCTATGACTAGTGACAGTACTGGTCAAGCAATTGGTTGTATGACTAGTG
Organism: Pinus taeda; assembly: GCA_000404065.3. Taxonomy (NCBI): domain Eukaryota; kingdom Viridiplantae; phylum Streptophyta; class Pinopsida; order Pinales; family Pinaceae; genus Pinus; species Pinus taeda. The sequence goes on along the minus strand of APFE030267917.1, from coordinate 13,944 downwards.
CCAGGTTATTCGTCTAGCTTTTGAATTGCAGAACGAATAAAGAGGGCTGGGTTTAGATCTGACTGTGTAGGATCTTGCCCTATGAAGTTTTTGGCGATGCCTTTGTATATGCCAGGGTAAGGTTTATTTTTGGCGGTGCCTTCCTGCTTAACCTACCGGCGCCTGAGAAGCTAGTGGTTGTATTATGCAGAGAAGCTATGACTAGTGGCAGTACTGGCTATTAGTCTCGCTATGCAGAGTATGTAGCTAGCGTCTTTCCTGCCCCCTACCACGGGCATTTCTACAAGGAAATGATTATTCTGGGGTTACTTCTAGGTGTGGAGATTAACCGTACGACAAGATTATGGGTTGAAGGTTACATGTCCTTCTGACATATCGAATGGCCTACAAAAAATAAAGGAATAGGGTAAAACATGAAGGAATATGACCTTGTTGCTGCGGCGATGGTAAGCTAGATCACATTGTGCACACCTTCATATGTAGTATTTCAGATCGTACAGTATATTAATTGAAAGGCCATACCTGGAATTGGAGGTGGGATTGGCAATAATGATTTCATTTCTTTAGCCAGCGTTAACAACAACCTCAATGACCTGCATCATTTAAACAATTTTCTGCAAACATCAGGAAGAAAATGGCCATTGAATAATTTATAATCAAGAAAAAACAGGGCAATGAAATAGAATTGCATACAGAAATAGACTTTGATGGCATGCATACCATACTGAAAGAGGATCATTGATCTGCATGAACCCAAAAATTGCAAACCACCCTCCTCTATCTACCAGACATGAGTGACTACTGCCTCACACACAGACCGACACATACCCATACTCAAACCACAGACATAAACTTACTGACCTCTGACTCAAACCACACAGACCAGCACACAATCTGAACATAGATGGATAGAGGAGGATGAAAATGCTGTAAAATGAAATTCGAAAGACATATATATAGCCATTTACCAAGTTCGTTGAACGGCTATATATTTCCAGCGCTTGCTTCATCTGGAACCGTCCGCCGGATATATGCATTTCCGGTGTGGTTTGAACGTTTGATCAACTCATCTGGAACAGTCCGCCGGATATATCTATTTCCCGTGTGGTTTGAACGTTGGAGGAGTGTAATACAAACACAATTGGCATTATGGGAGCGTAAGATGCTTCTTCATTGTCAGAGAATATAACAAACTTGCCGCTCACAAACTCACGCGCACTACTTGGATTCTACATTCAAATTGGTTTGAACGCGCCCACTACTTAGGCATACCTTACCTGTCACACACGCGTGGCACCCAAATTGGTTTGAACAGTCTATTTCCGGTGTGGTTTGAACGTTGGAGGAGTGTAATACAAGCCCAAGTTGCATAATGGGAGTCTAACATGCTTCTTAATTGTCAGAAAAAATAACGCACAATGATGCTTCCTCTCACAAACGCACGCCCACTCCCGTAAATTGCGCTTTCGCTATACTTCTGGATGATTCCTGTACTCACTGTTATTAGTCCCTCCTGCTACCTTCCACAACGAGGTTTTAATTGACTAATAAAAATATAAGCTAAACTATGTTACTAATCGTGTAACGTAAACGGCTGGGCTTTAATAATACTTAGTAGGCATCACGCATCGAATATGAACGGCATAGTACAGACTGGATAGTGGCTCGATCTTTTAAAATTAATGAGTGATAGAAAACATCGAATGCTTACAGATATTATAATAACACTGATTTTATCACGAATTATTTCATTAATAAATTATTATATTTTTGTAATATCAAGGATATTATACATCTAGTCTCATAAATCCAATCTCATCAGAATCCTTTCCATCATTACCACTGTATTCTCGCAACCCTGAAATCAGGAAAATAAACTTAATTTCGCCAAATAGTAACCTTAATTTAAGGAAATTTATGTATATTTTTAACAGAATTATCAACAAACTTCATGCCATTCATGTCCTCACCTGTGTTAAAAAATTATTTAATATTTATGTTTACTGATAAATAATATTTATTTTTATAAATAAATTATGAAATAAAATATAATTTTATAATTAGAAAGTAAAATTTATATTTCAAATATATAATATCTTTTGCTTGCAAATTGCATTTTTATTGGCAAGGTTTAGTTCAGCCTATCATTTGATATTTATTCCTAACAGTTTTGCCGTTACAATACTAGATTTCAAAATATACATATAATTATCATTAAATAAACTATTATTAAATACCATAATTAGTGGGTAGTCTAAACCTTATAGATTATTGGTTATCAAACCAAAAAAAAACAAGCATTAAATATTATAAATAGTGAGTGCTCTAAAACTTTAACGTAATTAATTATTAAACAAAAATAAAAAATAACTATCAATAAATACTATAATTAATATCTCTAAATTTTAAATCATAATGAAGAAAAATAATAATTTAACTACCTTATCTACAAACTCCACCTCCACCAGACCAGATCAATTCCTTACCCTAATACAAATAGATGCTAATTTTTAAAGTGGCCTTTTGCCAAGCCCCTTAAGCATATTCCAAGAGTGTCCTAACAAATATAACAAAAAATTCTAATAGTTTCCTAACAAATATAACAAAAATCTCCCTACCATACTATGATGATAAATAATTATTAACCGTTGGAGCATGAACAACATTCTCATTACGAATATAATTATGTAAATTAGATATAGTTTTAGATTTTTATGGTGCATTTGATTGATTGAATAGTTTATAATTTTTTAATTAAGTTAGTTTGTAAATTAAATAATTAGTAAATGTTTATACTTATTATAATATTTGATTGTTATGCATTATATGATTAAAGAAAAATAAAAATTATTTAAATTATAATTGTATTTTAATTTAATATTATTATTAATTAAAAAAACTAATATACAAGTGAATCATTTATATTTATTTATATATAAAAAATATGGCGTAAAATTCTTAATTATAAATATTTATTTTAATTTTATAATGAGAATTCTCAATATATATATAGATTTTGTTGCAATATCATAGCTCTTTAATACCATATGCTCAAAAATCATAACTCACTTAATATGACATTTGTTGATATGATGCTTTTTAGTTATTTAATTTAATTAAAAGAACATAGAAAAATCTCAACCTTTCATTTTTGTAGGCTAAGAAGAATATTTTAAAATGTTATGTCAAGGTTAAATCCCATGATATTTTTTAAAGTTAAACAGTTTAATTAAAAGAACAAAAAGAACATAAGGAAATTTCAACCCATGTGTATATGCATAATTTTAGAATATAATGTGGAGGTTAAATCTGCACCATCTACATACTAATTAGTACTGATTAAATTAGAATTATAGAAACCCTATTCCAAGATAAAAATATCTTTTGGCATAATTATATTTAATCTATTTCGTAAAACATAAATTCATATAACTATTGCTCTTTAATAGTAGTTTTTAACATACTTATCAATATTAGCTTTTAATATGCATTTTTGTTGATGCTTTTGTATTCCTCTTACAATGTGCTTTCTAGGCTTTTCTTTTTGGTATATGCACAGTATCTAGCTTACCACCTATCTTCTTAGTCTACCCCCTGCATAATATATTGCTTTAGAAGATTGTTGAACTCTGAGTCATGATGATTCACCATACAAGGTCAAATTAAATAAATACACGAGTTCATCAATGAAACTAATTTTCATCTTTTTAGATATGTGAAAGTCATGATTGGGTCTAACATCTTCTCCACGATAGATGAAATAAACAAATTAAGCAATGGGTTTATAGTCAACTGAGCCTTGGCCCAAGTGGATAAAGAATCCCACAGTCTAATGGCACACGTGTACAAAAATTCCCATAATAAGCTTAAGTGTTTTTTATTATTATAGTAGTGTAAACCTATATTAACTTTTTCTTTTCATTCATAATACAAAAATAGAAAACTTAGTAGGGATAAATATTCATGGAAATCCCACTAAGGCCAAAGAATATTATATCATAGACATATAATGAATCAAATATACATGGACATAGATTCTTGGGAAGTTTTTTAGAAAAGAGGTCACTCGTTTTAGGTTAAATGTTAAAAAACATGTTATAGATCATTAAATGTTTCCAATACCATAAAATCCAAGACAAAATAGATGGAGATTTGAATTTAAAAAATAAAAGGATGGAATTTAAATTCCTCATTCTGGTTCAAGTTCTTCAACCTTCACTTCAAATCCAAGAATTTACTAAAATAAATGACCTCTATATAGGCTCTCTATGTAATATAAGTGTTGCTCCCGTAGAGGGTCTAGAATCGGTAACTTTAGGGGCTGTAATTGCTCGATCGATCTGGAGCATCTGACTCTCTAAAGACTCACACAATCATAAGCATCATGATCTAGCTCTCAAGCATCTGACACTTTGGGGCTTTATGGATTACTCAAGTATGCATAATGTGGATCTCAATAAACAAGGGGCTAGGTATATGTGTAACTATGTGAAGGACCGACAGTAAGGGAATGGAGAAGACCTTCTTCTAATTCTATGTTCCTATCAATGCTATGGATCCCATCATTGGGTAGGTGGTGGCATCTCTCTGTTCAACTTTGAATTTAGACTAAGTTAATTTAAGTTTGAATTGTTTAAAGCCTAGAAAATAAATAGGTAGGGCCATTTATACAGGATGCATGTTTTCCCCTTTCTAAAATAAATGACTAAACCTCAAAAAATATTTATCTTTGCCTATAAGAAGAGAAGGGCCATCGACAAAGATATTTGAACCCCAAAAGACAAAGAGACCATGGAAGTGTGCAAGTCAAAATGCAACTACTATTTACTTTCATGCATAATAATGATTGTGTGCAGCTTGTCACTCATGCCACAATCCTTGGTAAGAAAACTGTTTAATCATGGCTATCCCATGCTTTGAATTTTATGTTTATAGTTAGAGAATAAAATATGACCAAATAGTTTAATCTTAGCAGATCATTAGATAGGTGGCGAAAATAAAAGGAGCTCATCAGTTTGATCTGAGCCCTTGGATGATATAATGTTAGAATTAGATAGTCTACTTCATAAAAGAAAAATGATTGATAAGGGTTTGATAGCCTAAATGCACCCAAATAAAATGAAGAAAAATTGGTAGGGTAAGCGAATGATTAAGTAGAAGAAAGGTTGTAGAAATATCAAGTGAACACACAAAAAACACTTATGTCATGTTTAAATGTATATTTCAAGTGTACATAAGCAATGAACAAAGCAAGGACATGGTTCACAACATGGTTTATTTAACATCCCCCCAGTCATTTTACCCCCTCTACTTTCTAATTCCCCATAAATAAAGTTCTAAGCACTCAAATCCTTTAGGTCAAAGACGCTGAGAGCATTTCTCTAACTTTTGGAGGGACTGGATGCTCAGCTTAATGAGTTATGGATGCAAGTATTAGAATCCCCTTCATAAACATCATCCTCCATTTCCCCTCATTATCCTAAGAAAATCCCTTTTCTTCAGGTTTAAAGACCTTTTTACCAAGGAAAACAATACCCCCCAATGTAAATCCCTTTTGCACAAAAAAACCCACAAAAAATCCTTCTTTCCTAAGTATAAATCAAAATGCGCAATCACATACACTTTACCCCTTTTTTAGGAAAACCCACTCTGCCAGCGCTTTCATATGAATTAACTCAGATTATTATATAAACCCATTATAAACCTTTTCCTGTAAATAATTAAAACCCTATATAAAGTACCCCAACCCATTAGTTTTAATAAAAACTAATATAAAATACCCCTTATCCCGACATAACTTCACTTAATTTACCTAACCCCGGTAAAACCTAAGTTAATCCCGCATTGGCCTCACCTGACTCTCTAAACACACGATTAAGAGCCACTTGATCAATTATCCCATGATTAATCCTTAAACTAATCCCAAATCACCATGATTAAACCCTTGCCCCCGCCCCCCTCACATTCCCATTCATTCCTTTCGCACAACTTCTCCACCTGACTACCATCAAATCACAATCACCCAAATCCAATGACCTGAAGCAATATCGGCTGCACCTGATGGATGAATGATAACCACCCGATAAAGTGTCTTTCTCTAGACCCTCGATGGCTACGTGTCAAACAATGTATGGCATTGGGTGACCCCTCCCGAAAACTACCCGCACCACAAAGGTAGTGTGATAACCCTCCAAAACCACTTAACACATATTTCATTAAATATTTCATTAAATAGTGGATTTAGAATTTCAAAATAACCAAAAAACCCAATTCTAGTGATGTCCATGTAATAATAGTTTTCCAATTCTAATGGAATATGTGTTACTTCCCTCACTTAACCAAAAAATTGTCAATTGTTCATCCAAAAGTGAAGCTGCCAAAACTAATTATTTTCTCCATAAAAGGTTGCGAAGCCCTCTTTTGCCCTCTTTTATGCATTCTCTTTGTAAACTCTATAAACCATTGCAATCTCTGCAAATACCGAATTTAGCCACAAACTACCAAGTCCACTCCAAAAGATGTTACAGACAACCCAACTGACCTTTCAGTCTATACCAGGACTATGCCAACCACTGCACCTACCATGAACCATCATTTTTAAAGCCAATTTCATCCAATTTCAGGTATTTCACCACGAATTACCCCTTACCGCTTCTAAATTTCGAAACCTTTAGCTTGTGGAGTGTTTTAATTTAAAATTTTGATTAAGAACACTGCCAAACTCAAGAGCTATTTGCCTAAACCCTCTGAAAGTCCCAAAAACTTTGCTAAAAACCCCCAAATCCTAATTCAAATCCACAAGAACTGAATTATGGCTACCCCTATCGCCATGGATGTTAGACCCATTACTACTCCACGCTTAGACTTGGAACACCTTCCCCTGGCTGGCAGGGACTTCCAGATCAAAGATACCACTGCCATAGAGCTCCTGCTCAAAATTCATTGCCTAATCAAAGACAAACACTTGAACCATACAGATGATATTGGCCTTTAGGAGTCCAAGTTACCCAGATACTAGTTCCCCCAAGTCCATATCTTTCCAGAAGTTCTTCATATCTGTTATGCATGCTACGTCCCCAGCCATAGATCCATAATGTCTCGTGATGAGAAGGTTCTATTCACTATCACAGTTGAGTCCATTAATGAAATGTTGTAGTTCCAACCAAGGCCAAACCCAACCCCACTCTCAATTGGAGACCTGTTGGACCAGTACCCCAAGATAAGCCCTTCAAGATTGGCCAAGTTCTTCCAAACCTTCATTATAGAGTAAAAACACATCCCTAAGGACCCCCTTCCATATATGTTAGCCATTTTCTCTAAATGGCAATAGAACTGTGACCATGATATCATGTGTTTTGCGTTACACCACAAGTGAATACATTGATGAAATTATTCTTGCTTTCATGTCCATTTATACCCTAGGGTAGCCTCCTACAACTACATATGACTTTGCCAAATTCATAGCTGATAGAATGCATGAGAAGTTCATAACAATAGGAAATGACAAAGTATTCAAATACTCCTCTGTATTGTACCATCTATTTTTGTATTATTAGTCGGATAAGTTTCCTTTCACTCTCTAGAAGCTTGACACTAGGGGCCAGCATAGATCTATCATTTTTTGGACCCCACTCGTCCATGAATTTGGATCACCATATACATACTCAGACTTCATAGATTCTTTTATGTATCTAATCATGACTATGCTCACTGGAAATCCTCCACCTAGGATAAGTCCAGAAATAAAAAGAGTCCTCCAACTTTCCAAGCAAACCAAAGTGGGAGATTGGTACCTTTACCAAAACCACAAAAGTAAGAATATATGGTTGCCTACTTGCACCATATAAGTTGCCAAGATACCTTCCTATGAGGTTTCTTACCTTAGAATACCATAGACAAATCATCAATGCAGATGAAGTCAAGTTTTTCATTGCCAAGAAGAAGGCATATTTCAAAATCAAAGACCAATTAGGTCCCTTCATATGCAATTCTAGAGAGGCAGACCTGATCCTACAAAGAATGAATTTCTGAAGGAGTTTTGTATGGAGATATGACCCTTTAGAAGTCATTACCAAGAAGAGGCAAAAGGTCAAGCTAGGGCCTTTTATCCACCACCCCATACCAGAGATAGAGGCATATGCCAATCAGACAAATTGGGTAGAAAATACCTTAGTAGACAGAGACAAAAAATGTAGATGTAGAAAATGTTTTTATTGATTCGGAAAAGCAGCTTGATAAGAGCTCACAGTAAGAGGAAAAGACTCAATCCTGTCACTAAACAGGAAAACACAAAAGAATCAGTGCAGGTGACCACCATAGAAATAGATAGAAGTAGGACCACCACTCCTTCTTCAGACATGCAAGAACCTTCCACTTCACAAACTCAGCTATTGGAAAGGTAGATAAGTTTAGAGGTTCCTTCATGTAGTAGACTTGGTGACAAAGACTAAGACATAAAAGACAGGTATAAAGACATCAAAATGAGGAATGAGAAGCTCAAAGCCCAAACATATGCTCAATACCTAAAGCTCACTTCCACAAATCAAACAAGGCTAATGTTAGCTTTTGACATCAAGGAGGGAAAGCTTCAAAGGTCCTTTCTCAAACCAACAGCACAACAACCCAAGACATCTTCAAACTTCAAGAGGGTGAACTTTGAAGTATTGGCTAGGATATCCATCCCGTAGACCAAATAGAATTGAATAAATGGGCTAGGGAGATGATATAGTCCACCGTGATAGGTAAAGCCATAGCTGCCCATCAATTGTAAAACTCATTAACCAACATCTCATCTCAATATAAGTTCGAGAAGGCCTCCTCACAAGCCAAGGATATTAGGATCAAGTCCTTAGAGGACTTAGTGATTGAATTGAGACACGATCCCAAAGATATTAAAGCTACAGAGTAGCTTATAAAGAAGAAAAATGATGATATTGCTGCACTTAAGAAGCAATTAAAAATACCCCAACTGCAACATTCTGAAACTCTTGAAGTCTTAGAGAGCCAAACCAGACATGAGGAGTTGATGGACTTAGTCCTAAAGCTTAATGTTCAGTTAAAGGAGACAAAAAAGGAGTTGGAAACTTTAATTCAATCAAAGCAAAGTGACTTGGCCACAACTTCTACAAATGTCATCCCTACAGTATCTGCAGCAGTCCCTTTCACACTAGCAACTTCACAAGCACATACACCTCCACTTGCCACAACATTGCCAGTCACAACAAAATCTACAACAATAGGTGAATCAAGAGAAAAAGTAGCAAAATTAGTCAAAGTCGTGGAAGAAATGTCTATCTAGGCTACAAAAATGAATAGACTAAGAGAAAGGGTGGCAAGTTTAGAAACTGACTACAAACTTGCCCAACTTAAGCAAAAGGAAGAGGCACAAAAGGGCCAAAGAATGAATGAAAGAATCAAAGTCATAGAGAAAGACTTAACACTGGAGAAACCCCTTGGGCAAGCCAAGGAACTATTATAGGCCAATATCATTTACTTTGTCGATGATATTTGGCCATCTATTCAAGTTATTTTTTGTTATATAGAATTGATAAATATAGCTACAGAAGCTATCCAAAAGGTCAAAGAGGAATTAGGAGACATGCCTGAGGATGCCAATAGACTCATCCACCTCCTCAACAACAAAAATAGGTATGAGCTTCATGAGCTAGATATAGAAGATAGAATTGAGACCATTTTGGAAATAAGGAAGGTCCTTTCCAAAAGGAACCTAATGCTTAACTTAGAACAAAAATGCCACAACATGCAAGTAGCCATTGATAGATTCATGGCTAACTTCCAAATTTTGAGGGAGAAAGGACTACCCAGTCCATTGGTTATCAATGACAAACTTATGACACAACGAGACTATGATAAGAGACTTAGATAGTTGGCCAAAGAACAAGCTAGCACTTTATCATTAAAAGCCCTGCCAACAAGAAAAGTTTTGCATAATACATTTGAGAACCTTTTTTTCCTCCAACACGAGGTAAAACATTTGTTCATCACCAAGCCCAATTTTTCCAAGTATACCAAGGTTGATGAGATATACAGACAAATGATGAATTTCAAGTTACCTGATGCTGAATGGTGGGAAAAGATCACTAATTTACTGTGAGAAATTTACAGTGAAAAGGTTACTGCATAGTAAAAGTAGACATCCAAGTCAACAGATGAAGATAGGTCAACATGGTTAAAGAGTATCAGCACCAAAGAGTATCAAGTGAAAGATAAAGGTTAAAGAAGATTCCAGCATAGAAGACCACTAAAACAAGCCAACATAAAAGGCTTAAACCCAAACATAAAGCCAACAACACCACAATAAAAGGGACAACATGAAGCAGTTCAATACCTCTATCTTCTAGCAAGAAGATGTTTTGTATTTCCTAGATTAAATCTCAAGTTAGTTTGAGATATTTTGTAATAAACTTTTGTAAAAATACTTCATAAATCGAAGTATGTAGGGTGGATTCTTGTACATTTCTATAGACTTCTTGATCTAAAAATTGTAAATCTTTGGAGCATTGACTAAACCAGCAAGTTGGATTAATGAATAAAGAATAGATATTTCAAAGGATTCATGTGTTGAGTGGAGCATAGACAAGTATTCTCTCATGTTTTGTTATCTTATTTAAAGTTTTCCATTATGTTTATCTAAATATAAATGCTATAACATGGAATAATATTTTAGAATTTCCTTAATTGCACTCTATTTTAACTGTTAGGCATTTAAATGTTTTCAACTCATATCTAAGTTAAGGAATTCTTAATTTCTCCTTAGTTTAGGTTGTCTCTCTTTAATCTATAGCAAAGGATACTTAATTGCCCTTTGTTTTTGATTACCTCCTTTTCCTCATTTAAATCCCAGTTTGAGAATTCTTAATTTCTCTCTCACCTAGGTTCAAACCATTTCACCCCTCTGCTCCAAATACCTACACTTTACTCTACTATCTTGCCCTTTGAGCATTCTCTTTAGTGATTTAATCCTAGCTCTGCTACCCTTCTATTGACTCCATAGACCAGTGGTCCAAATACATCAATTTATCCATCTGTTTTAAGGATTCCACCATCCAAATCTACAATACAAATCAAAAACCCACCTAAACCTTCAGAACTAGCATAAAATCCCAACAAGTAAAGCTACATTACGTAGAGAGAGCCCTCTTGGAGCCATAGGTTGGCTAGAGCCTATCCTTAAAAGTTGGTTTTTGGTTACCTCCACCATTTTCTTTCTTGTGATAGCTTCTAGAGAAAATTCTGGGTGATAAAAGTGTCCACCAATCGACCCGCAAGCATCCTTAGTTCCCTTTCACCTCACCAACTCTACAACTCTAACCCTACATCCACCTTCATTGACCTTAATGCCGAGCCTCCATCCATCGATCCTATTTTTCCCATTGATGAAGAACATCCCTTATCCCTGTATTCAGCCTTCGAGGAGACACCCCACTCATCAGAAGAAACCTTATCAGACCATACTGATTCACCTACTATCACTGATGATCTAGGAGATATGGAAACTAACTCTTCTTTTGTCACTTCTCTATTTTTCCTAACACTGTCATTCCCCCACCATCAATTTCTCCTCCTCCTGCTACTACTTCACCTCATCCATCTTCTTCTACCACTTCATTCATTTATGCCGAGCAAGTGGCTAATTTATGAAAGACCCCTAACAATGTCATCAAGTGGTCTCCCTTGCCTCCCAACAACATGATGTCATTACTTTTATTCTGATCCCTATTCTTCATAGAGTTGCACATAATCAAAAAGTTAAAATATAGAGAGAATATTCATCACAAGACCAGCCATAGTTCTTAGTTGCTAGTGGCCAACCATTGCAATCGTGACTTCCACCACCAGATACCATTTCAATATACACCCTTAGCATCTGGTCTTCACCACAATTGTTCCAGTTCATTCACACCTCTGTGTCTCAGTTGGAGAGTCATCTTGTTTAGGCTGAGACTTGATGCGTATATCTTCAAGCTACTTGTGAAGAATGGGAACACTAACTCCATGATGTCGCTACCATATAAACTTAGTTGTGCCTTGAGAAAGATGCAGTATAAACTCAAGTAAAGGATGTCCATTCCAAATTGCAATCAATGTGGCCTACACTTACACCTTTTGTTGAAGAGTTGCCTGAATATTTTGCCACCTATTCCCCTACCAAATGTTTCACTTTTGTTGAAGCAATGTATAACTAAAGTGTTGCCCATAACCTTGCATTCTAGGATACTATCACTACTATTAGATCCATAAGAGCTATTTAAGAACTAGATCACCATTAAAATTCAGGTAGTCACCTTTGTCCTAGACATTTTTCCATAGGTTATGTAGGAGTTGCAATATATGTTCAGTCAAATTTCCCACTGTAGTGGTGTTCTGGCGAAGAAGAATAAAGTTATTGATCGCTTGTGAGAGAATGTCAAGAACCTCTTCCAGCAAGCGATGATGACCTCTGATCTGACAGTGAAGACACAAATCTTGGATAAAGCCGACATATTATATGCTCATATTAATTAGTTGGAATACGCGTCACAGGGGACTAAATGTGTTCTTCATGACCTCTACCCAGAAGCACAAAGACACTTTCTCACTTTGAACACACTATCTACTCTTGTTGATCAACAACTCCAGGGAATTGTATAGTTGCAACCCATTGATCTTAGTGCACAGACAGTCGAATAATTTTCAATCAAAGTGTCTACACTATTGGACTCATGGAACTCATATGTTTCTGCATGCACAACATTTAAGGATTCATCTCTTCAAACTATTCCAAAGTTGGGTCATTCATTTGAAGGTATCGTAGCTGATCCGAGAAGAAGCCAACCTGCATAGAGTTTGGAAGCAGTTGAAACAACATAATGCCTTGAGGGTGAGACAATGGATTGTGGTGGGGGTATGTTGGGTCCTTCATTTTTAAAGGAGTAGAAGTTGTGGACGAAATTTTGGACAAAGTTGCCTAAAGAAGAGCACTAGAAAATCAAAGAGGCTGTGGAATATTTGTTTTTGGATTTACACAGTGGATAATAAGGGCGTCCACCAAAGAATATGGAGCCGATTTTGATAAGGTCAAACAAATAACCAAGGTAACAACCCCAGGTATTGTAAAACCATGGATCAAGCAAGCGAGGGACTGAAGACTAGATTAAGCGAGCGTGACTATAAAAGAAGACAAAAGGCAGTGAGAAACAAGTTAGATGATGCCACAAAGTTTAGATCATATTGCAAGCTTAGACAATGTTTTATAGTTTGGATTGCATTGCAAAGTCTTGATTTTTTTGTAATGTTTGGAACGTAAGTTGTATGAGAAAAAGACTGCTTACAGGTAGATTTGAACATGTAATGACCTGTTTTGATACTTATTTTGAATTTTAATAAATGTGCACAAGCTTGTAATGTGCTGCAAGATGCAATGGAGAGATGGTATTGTAATTGGTCTCTGATGTTTTAATAATAAAAGGAGAATGATAGTTCTACTACATGTTTAAGTATTTTTCGCCCCAGTTAAAAATTATTTGCATATAGTTACTTTCTATTAAATGTATAAGTTAAATAGATGTGAATGAATGTATAAATGGTTGTGCAAGCTCTTTAGATAGATAAATCCAGATCCCTTAGATATTTTTATGGTTGTGCCTCACCTCAGGTGAGATGCTCCTTTGATTCAAGGGAGTGAAAATGTTGACGAAGTGCTAGACTATGCAGAAACCTTTGTTGGTAACCTAGGTTGAACCTATGGTCAAACTTCAATTAAAATTTTCCACCAACAAATAATATTAGAAAATATTACAATAATCATTTTCATACATTTGTCAATATTAAAATATTTAATAAATATGTATGTAAAACTTCATAAAATTTAGCAGAAAAATTGTTATGATGAGGCAATTCTATTTTCACACAATCAAGAGGGTATCATACACCAATTTCATTTCG
>APFE030267916.1:43034-71696 GCA_000404065.3 Pinus taeda | reverse complement strand
GATCTCAATTTGTGGTAGGGATATATAACTACTATGAATTTTTCATGTTTTGTTGTTTTGGGGCCCATGTCAAGATTTTAAAGGCCTTTTAGGTATTGTTGTGGATCAACATCTTGATTTAAATATAAGTTGCTTCAAGATATTCTAGGAGTCTATTTTTATGATAAAATTTTGAAGTGTTGATTTGTGTAATATTTTAGGTCAGACCAACTCACTAATACTTAATAATAATACTTTATATTATATAGCTTCATGTTACTGGGTTTATTCTTTTGGTAGTAACCATAAATAGGAGAATATTAATATTAATATTAATATTAATAATAAATTATAAAGTCAATGGTTTAATGGTTTTGGATAGATAACGGGTGTTTTTGTTAAGGTATTTTTTGATGTGAAGTTATCAGTGCAATTTCTTATCTGGATAAGGATAATATATTAGACATAATGAAGATGTAGTCACGGGTTCAATGTTTTTGTTAAGGCATTTCTTGATGTGAAGTCACCGCTTCAATTTCCTACGTGGATAAGGGTGATATATTAGACATAATAAAGATGTAGTAGCGAGTTCAATTTCCTACCTGGATAAAGGTGATATATAAGACATAAGGTGATATATTAGACATAATAAAGATGTAGTCACGGGTTCAATTTCCTACTTGGATAAAGGTGATATATAAGACATAATGAAAGGTGATATATAAGACATAAGGTGATATATTAGACATAATAAAGATGTAGTCACGGGTTCAATTTCCTACCTGGATAAAGGTGATATATAAGACATAATGAAGATGTAGTCGTGTGAAACTTACAAAAAATATATATATAAAGTTCAATTTATATTTATATCTATTTAATTAAATTATGAAGTCCATGATTTATGGGGTTTTTGGATAGACATGGGTGTTTTTGTAAGGCATTTCTTGATGTGAGGGCATATTCTTGGTGTGAAGTCACGGGTTCAATTCCCTACTAGATAAGGATATATATTAGACATGCATGAAAATGTATGTGCCAAAACTTACAAAAATATATATATACATGAACTTTCTTAAATATATATAATTTTATTTTCAAAAACCTATATAATTCCATATTATAATTTTTATATATATAGATAATAATTATTCATATTTTTTTTGTATAGAAGATAATAACTTTTCTTCTATCACAAATATATATAGATTAATAGCGAGGGTGAAATTTATATTTACTATTCCTATGAGTTAACCATATATACGGTTGGTTAATGATATATATGATAATGGAATTGGGTAAAATATATTACTATTTATATGAGTTTTATATATATATATGTGGATATGAGTTAACTATATATATAGATGGGTAGGTGGGTTAATGGTTTGGGTGAAATTATGTTTACAATTTCCTATTTGGATAAAGGTGATATATAAGACATAATGAAGATGTAGTCGCGTGAAACTTATAAAATATATATATATATATATAAAGTTCATATTTATATTTATATCTATTTATAAATTATGAAGTCAATGATTTATCGGGTTTTGGATAGACATAGGGTGTTTTTGTTAAGGCATTTCTTGATGTGAGGGCATTTCTTGGTGTGAAGTCACAGGTTAAATTCCCTACCTAGATAAGGGTGATATATTAGACATGATGAAGATGTAATCGTGCAAAACTTACAAATATATATATATGACATAACTTCTTAATAACTATAATTTAATTTTCAAAACTCTATCTATATAATTCATTAATAATTTTATATATAGATAAATAATTATATCTATTTTTTTTGTATAGAGATAATAACTTTTCTCTATCACAAATATATATAGATTAATAGGATGGGTGAAATTATATTTACTATTCCTATGAGTTAACCATATATAGGTTGGTTAATGATATATAATGATTAATGGATTGGGTAAAATTATATTTACTATTCATATGAGTTAACTATATATATAGGTGGGTATGAGTTAATTATATATATAGGTGGGTAGGTGGGCTAATGGTCTGGGTGAAATTATGTTTATTATATAAGCATTACTATTTATATGAGTTAATAAATTGGTGTAGTATCATATTTGAGTTTATATATATATATATATGGTATTTTTTAATACATGTTTATAGATATATGTTTTTAGAATATTAGTTTTATGTTAACAACGATATATTGAGATTTTTTTGTGAGAGTTTATTTTTTCCAAGTGTAAAAATATCAATCTAGATTTATCTTAATTCTGAATTTATCGAGAGGAATTAAATCTCTTGAGATACAAACATTGTTTAGAGTGAAAATGATTTGATCCCTCTTGGTAGGTCTAGAGTTAAGATAGATCTAAGGTGTATAATATATATGTAGTTGACATTGAAATATTTTATTTATAATTGACGTTCTCCACATTAAAATGTTAAAACATGCCCCCTTATATTATTTTCCTGTATGTATACATTTAATTATGTTATTTTCTTAAATATTAGATATCAAATCCTAATTAAGCATTGAAATAATTATAGATATCCCTCATACATAGGTTTAGAAAGCCATTATTAATGGAATAAGAATTTTCTCAATCTTTCTCTCTCTATATGTTTCATGTTAAGATATGTGTTTCATGTTAAGATCGTTTACTCAAGCTGCATATTGAAATATTTTATTTATAACTTATCTTAAATTGTATTAGAAATGAAATAAATTACACATCTCCCTAGTTATGGAAGGTGAAAACATAAGAAAAAAATTAATTTAAATTTCTTTACTTCTCCATATATAAAAATAGATATAAAATTATATTATTTAATATGCATATTGAAATATTTTATTTATTATTGACAATAAAATATTTTTTGTTATTAATATGTTTTTGTTTTAAAAATCATATGTAAAACTAATGTAAAATGAATTATACACATCATATAATATCAATAATACTATTTCTTATCATTTTTATATTAAGTAATGAAGAATTACATTTCTTCTGTCATTTCTTATTTTTTTTACCTTTCAATTACTTTATATTTCTATATGAAATTAAAAGTAAATAGAAATATTTTAAGTGTAGTCTACATTTTTTAGTACTATTTTTAATTTGTTAATTTAAATTATTATTTACTATTTTTATATCTCTCCTATAATATTTCTCTCCTCAATAAATTAACAATCCAAAATATAAAAGCATGCCAAAGAAATGGAAGTTACTACCTACAAACTATCCCTACATTATTTTAGTACTTGAATTTTATTTAATTAAAAAAATTGTTATTTACATCTAAATCTTGAGATTTTATTGCAAAAATTAAACTAATAACTTTAGATATTATAAAATTTTCAATGTGGTAAAGAAGAACAAAGTATTTGTAATTTTCAATGTTATTTAAAACTCATTTAAAACAAAATTTATATTTGATTTTTATTTTTGAAATGAGTTTAAAAAGATAAATTGTTTTTTTTTTAATAATTCCAATTTTTAAAATAGATAAAACTCTTTAAATACATAGTTTTAGTGGTGAAAAAAAAATGGGAATAAAACTATTCCTATCACATTGGAAAAAAGGTATATCTTTGAAATCTATATATTTGACAATTTACCTCTTTTATCATTAAATTATAAGTTAATATTTCACACACACAATATATACTACAGTCAACTTTAATACGTAAAATATCAATTTCATCTAATTCAGGAAGACTTTAAATCTAATAAAATTTAAACTTAAATATTATACTAACACTCTTTCAATTACTAAACTACAACCTACCAAAATATATAGCTTTCACTTTAATTTATAAAGATTAATTTTAATTAAATATCATATTACTTCAAGTTGCCCACAACGATATTCATGTTTCCCGTTATACATGCTCATTGCAATAGGCTTTAAAATCAAAATTAATTCATTTGCTCAATGAAATAATAGTATTAAAATAGGTAGTATTAGGATTTCGTGTGGTGTACAACAATCATATTTTGAATTATTAAATTATTAGTATAAATATATATTTTAATTTTAACATTTATTAATAATAAGATATATAAAAAATAAATATAATTTTTAATTATGTAAACCTATAAAGTTAAAAAAATATATATATAGTTTTTTTAATGTTAATTATTTTTTTATTTTAATTTATTATATACATATATAAAATTTAATAATAGTTTATTCCTCTGTGGAGGGTGTTAATGGAGAAACGATTTAAAGAGGGGTAGTAGGTTGCTTCTATTTGGCAACTTGCATGGCCTCCTCATCAACAAGAAACTTGTCTTAGTCAAGGCGAGTCTCTTTCATGGAATTGCATGTGAGTGTACAAATGCTCGAGATGGTACATAGGGCAACACACTCGCTAGTTTAGGGAGATAACTATGGCTTTGTAAGGGAAAGAGTGGAATTATAATGTTAAGAGGTGAGAGGAAGCACACAGTGTTGCCGACAACATGAAATTGATAGACGTGGGCGCTCTTAAACCATGGTGACCACTCTCCAAATGGAACAATTTCAAGGTAACGGACCAAGAAGTCAAAAAGCATGCAAGCTCTAACATTAATGCTTGTGGTCCATCTCAGTGCCTCAAGATTTATGGTGGTCATTCAAGCTTCTTCAATCCTACATTACTCGGGTTCAGACTTTTATCTCTTATTCCTAGCCATTCAGTTCAAGACTATCAACGTTTTGTATTTTCGTTGTTTACTCATGTTTAGCATTTGGGTGTCTAGGTTCCAGTCCCCTTGTTAGGTCATGTTTTTATGGGGGGCTTTTACTCACCATTTTCTCTTTGAATTGCACTTATGTCCCTCACAGGCTTCCAAAATCCTCTGTCACTTTACAGTTCCCCCCTAATTCCTTACTTTCCTCTCCTAGGTACCGTCCACCAAACAACATGTTCTATCCATGCTATGTTTTTCAGTTTCAAGCTCTAGCTCCAATTATGGTGTGTCGTCGTCTTTTTAGTCCCTCACGACATGCATGTCGTGGTAGGGTTAGATTGCCTCACTCTCTTGCATTCAGCCCACCCTCCCTGCACAACACCCATGCTCAAACTTTGTTAGGGATGCCATGGAGCAGTACATGCACATTATCTGTGATGTAGTCCAGAGAGTTATTGCAGATATTGAAGACGAGGTTAGGCAAGTTCACATATTCGCCCATGATTCTCATGTGGAGAGATAAACTAGATATTGGATCCCCAATGTCATTAATTCAACTATGGCTAGGGCATCGACCTACATGCATACAGTTAATCTTTATTGACATATCAAAACTCTTATAGGCAAAGCTCTCACTGACATAACAGACACTTAATAAGAGCTCATTATTTGTATGGTTGAACTCATGGAGAAAATGGACATTGCCATTGGCAAAATTAATCTATTATTCAAGCATATCACGTGTACCAAACCACCAGCATTAGATACCAATGTTGATCCCCAGGCGCCTGATCAAACACACATCCCAGCAACATGAAAGCACTTAGAACTCAAACTTTGTTTTATAGTTTATCTTATGATATGATTTTTCTTGATAGCATATGCACCATGATCTATGTAATACTCCATTTTTGTTTATGGTTTATGCCTTTTAATCAGCGAGTTAAAAATAGTAAGAGCAACTTGAAACTCTCATTTATGTCACTGGTCTATTCCCCAATGACATACCAATAGAGGGATTTTTGATGTGATTTTTTGTTTTGTGAATTAATATAACAATTGTAAGAGCAATTTATTAAACCAAATTTTAATATAATTAAAGAATCAATAAACCCTAACATATTATAATATTATGATGTTAATTGAAATTTGAAATCATTAAT
Organism: Pinus taeda; assembly: GCA_000404065.3. NCBI lineage: Eukaryota > Viridiplantae > Streptophyta > Pinopsida > Pinales > Pinaceae > Pinus > Pinus taeda. The sequence goes on along the minus strand of APFE030267916.1, from coordinate 65,890 downwards.
TGAATTTATTGTTTTCTTATTGATTAAGTTAATCTTGTAACAAAATGATCTTCTTTCCAATTGTAAATATGAGAAGGTTTTAATTTAAATTGAAGGATGTGTATTGTTTTACTATAATTCAAGATTTATACATGGTGAAACAATATTCTTAAGGATTCTTTTCCTTTTTTTTAGGTGTCTGTGACTTGTGGGACATGCCTATGGTCTAAGAAATAGTGACTCAGGGGCATCTAAGTTGTCAAAATCACTCAAGGATCGCAGTCGACCTAAGTCACACCAACCCTTGACATGGTTGGATTTTTTTTTGTGTCTCCTCCCTACTATGGTGAGTTGCAAACCTTAGTTATCTTACAAAATGACACCCTCAAAATCCACATGTGCTAGTAAGATGTAACACCCTCCTCCCACACTGACCCAAGCTAACCAGTCCACCAGGGTAAATATGTGACAAAGAGTTACTATGATATGATTCAACTCCCCAAGTACAGTTAAGGAAGTGGAATCGACAAACCAAAACGAAACTAACCTTCCTTGGGAGCTACAGGTCCCCCAGGGGCTAACCAATCACTCCAGGTGCCTAACCCCTGAGTTAACTTGCTTTTTAACTAAACTAGACCCCAGTGACTCCCATGACAATCCCTCCATGTGATTTTAACCCTCTAGTCACTCCCACAACAAGGCCTCACTTCAACTATAGTCTTTTTCAGGCAGTTCTATGTCAGAGACCTCAAAATCTGAGCTACTTTTTCAGGGCTAGGATTCAGGCCTCTGCCCAGAACTTAATGAAATTCTTAGAAATGATAAATAATAAGAAGACATGGCTTCTAATGAAAAACTTGAACAAGGACCTGACCTGGATCTCCCTAACCATGATAGGAATTTCGTTAAACACATCATGAACATGTAATGTACAGGTCATAAAAACACATTTGAACATAGGGACCTCATACTTATCTGAGATTTGTCAAGAAGGTTTGATGCCCTCTCACAATAGTTGCAATATCATTTATTAGGCCATGGATTCATCAATGCTTCATCTTCTAACCAAAACATGATGAGATTCATAGCTCAAGTCTATCATAAAACCATACTTATAACCAACATATAACCAAAGAAATATCAATGATAGAACAACCATTAAATCCACATAATAACAAGTACATTTACTCATAAAATACAAGAGGAAAAGAGCTCTTATTAACATATGCAAAATCCAACCAAGTCAGGGACTTCCACGTAGCACCCGACCATAGATTGGGCTGAACCAAATCTCTCTTTCATTTCAATTGCTCATGTGCCATATTCCAAGCATGAATGTGGGATCTGATGGAATAAACCAAGAAAACCAAGTCATGAATTCCAGAGGCCAAACCACCTCAACCCTCAACCAGTGATTACACCTCGTGGTTGGACATCACTAACCATCACCAGATCGATCTCCATCCAAGTTGTCCAAGGCTCAAGAGCATTTGTTCCAACCCAGCTTCCAAGACTAGTAACTCAACCCATAGTTGTCACTGAGCTCCATAGCGTTTCTCCAACCAAGGCTCCAGGACTAGTGACTCAACCCACGAAGGGATCTAAAGCGTTTTTCCAACCAAGGCTTCTAGGACTAGTAACTCAACCCAAACTATTACAAGGCTTCTAGAGTGTTTTTCCAACCAAGGCTCCGGTAACTAATAACTCAACCCACATCCATAAGGAACATGAGAACCAACCAAAAAGCAAAAGGTAAAAACCACAACGCCATGGCTATCCAGGAAATGGAAAGGTTGGGAAAAACCATTGTCAATCCAGATAATCCTTCATGCCAAGGACAAATCATAACCAAGAAAAAACATGCATGTCAAAACTAGCAAGGAAGTCATACATGCAAATTTGTACCTGTAAGAAAAACCCGTTATAGTTGTTGATCCTGTTGCCCTCTTGTGATTTTCGACTTTTCCTTTGCCTTCTTGCTCCAAATCCCAAGTAAGCCACACTCCTCCAAGAGTGCTCCAAGAAAACTCTAAGTGTCCAAGAGTATGAGAGAGAGAGAGAATAGAATGAGAGTGCCAAAGACTGAAATGACAAAAGTTGTGAATTGATCCTCATAAGCCTTTTTATCATTGAGGCCTCTATTTTCTTCATTTTCCATTATTTTCCTTCATTGTCCCCCTCACATGCAACATGTGATCTTTCACCTGACTTTTCTCCTAATTTCCATTATTTTCATAAAATGCCAATAAATGCCTCATGCCTTTTCAAAGCCTTTACCATTGCCTTTGCCAATTTCCACAACCATTAATTAATCACAAATGATCCCCATCACTATGTTTTTTTCCCAACATTCAACTTGGAATACATGTCCCATGACCTTGGTTATTATTTTGCCTTTATTAACTTTATTACATGGATTTTTAGCCTGGGGTCATTACAAACCCCTCCCCCTTAGGGGAACACTGTCCTCGGTGTTCACTGACACCTACAACCAACAATATTGTTGAAAAACAAACATATTGCCCATGGAGATTTATAACTTAGCTCGTTGCAGTATTTACAATGAACAACCTATTGAAAAGAAAACCAACATGACAACCATACCACTTATTAGAGATAAATAACACAACTCATTGTTTACAATGACAACCATATATAAAATGTAAATATACCAAAACTCATTTGCCTCCACCAACAAACAATTAAGGATACATATCCTGCATTTGAACAATTATCTCCCATGTAGCTTCATTGGGCCCAAAGTGCTTCCACTGCACTTTAACCTGCTCGGTTGTTTAGTTCTGGAGAATGAGCATCTTTCTCTACAAAATGCACTGAGGTTTCCGCTGGAATTCTCCTTCTAGTTCCACCTGCAACACAGACCAGTCAATCACATTATCAACATCTTTAACATACTTCTTAAGTAATGACACGTGGAAAACATCATGGACTTTCATTGTCAGAGGCAGTGCAATTCGACAGGCCACTGGTTCAATCCTCTTAAGAATCTCAAAAGGCCCGCAATACCAAGGTGCTAACTTCGCACATGACTAAATCCTCAAGGAATTTTTCTTGGGCTTGATGCGCAAATACACATGCTCCCCAACCTGAAACTCCTTAAATGCCCTATGTTGATCTGCATAACTTTTATGCATGTCCTGTACTTCCTTTAGATTCTTCCTTATAACTTGCATTTTTGTTCCATCTCTGCCAACATGTTTGGTCCAATCAACACCATGTTCACCGTATCACTCTAATTGATGGGAGTATTACAACTCCGCCCATAGAGTGCCTCAAACAGACTCATCCTTAGTGACTCCTGATACCCAAGGTTGTAAGCAAACTCAACCAGTGGAAGGTACTCTTCCCACTTCCACTATTGATGCATCACAGACATCCTCAACATGTCCTCTAAAATCCTATTAACCCTCTGTGTGTGTCCATTTGTTTGTGGATGATAAGTTGTATTGAAGGTCGACTCTGTATCCAAACCCGCAAACAATTCTTTCCAAAACTTGGAAGTGAACTTAACATCCCTTTCTAGCACAATCTTCTTCATTACACCATGCAACCTCACTACATCTCTAATGAATACATGTGCTACATCATTAGCTGAATAAGTAGACTTCATTGGAATGAAATGTGTTACATTTGTCAACCTGTCCACCACAACCATGATAGAATCATGTTGTCTAGATGTCCTCGGTAAACTTGTAATGAAATCCATGGAAATGACCTCCCATTTCCAATCTGGAATCAGAATCAGTTGTAGAAATCCACCTGGATGCTTATACTTCTCTTTTACATGTTGTCAATCCAAGCACCTAGCCACAAACTCTGCCACTTCCTTCTTCAAACTTGACTAATAATAGAGCTTCTTCACCATTTTCAATGTCTTGTGATATCCTTGGTGACTTGGATACGACTTAGCATAAAATTCCCTCAAGATAAGCTTCTTGAGCTCACTATTGTTCGACACATAGATTATGTCCCTAAATCTAACCAAACCATCTGTTGTGAGATGATAGTCTACATCTTGATCACTTGTATCCTGTTGTAACATGTGCATAAGTTCCATATACCTATCATGCCGCTCATGACTTGCCTGCAAGACCTGATCCTGTAAATCTGTCCCATATGAGCTCATAGTTGTTACGTGATTTACCTGTACTCTTCTGCTAAGAGCATCTGTAACCTTGCTCTCTTTCCCTTTAATGTACTTGATCTCAAAGTCAAAGTCATTGATCGTGGTAAACCATCTAGCTTGCTTGACATTCAGATCTAGTTAGTCAAATAGGTATGTCAATCCACTGTGATCACTCATCAAGATGAATCGCCTACCAAGAAGATAGTGTCTCCACATCTTCAAAGCATGGATGATTGTTGCCAACTCAAGATCATGTGTAACATAATTCTGCTCATGCTCATTCAGTTTCCTTGGTTCGTAGCACACTACATGTCCTTCTTGCATAAGGACTCCACCAAGTCCTCTCTTGCAAGCATATGTACACACCACGAACTCTTTGTCTGGATCTGCGGTTTTTAGAATTGGGTCATTTGTCAACAATTGTTTCAACTACTCAAAACTTGTTGCACATTCCTTTATCCATTCAAATTTCTTACCTTTCCTTTGTAATGATGTAATAGGATAAGAAATATGTGAGAAGTTCTTGATGAACCTCCTGTAATAACCTGCTAACCCCATAAATGAACTTACCTCATCCACATTCCTAGGAGTTGCCCATTCTATGATAGCTTTTATCTTTTCAGGATCCATTGTTATCCCTTCCTTGGAAACAACATGCCCCAAGTAATGTACCTCTGCCTGAAAGAAATTGCATTTGCTAGGCTTGGCATACAATTGATGCTCTCTTAGCAAACTCAGTATTGTTGCTAAGTGTTCGACATGCCCTTCCTCATTCTTAGAATATATCAATATATCATCAATGAATACAATAACAAACTTGTCCAGATAAGGATGCAATACACTATTCATCAAGCATATAAAAATAGTTGGAGTATTAGTCAAACCGAAAGGAACTACAACAAACTCATAATGTCCATACCTAGTCCGGAAAGTAGCCTTGTAGATGTCCTCCTCTTTAATGCATACCTGATGATATCCTGATCTCAAATCAATATTCGAGAACATTGCTTCTCCCTTCAACTGGTCAAACAAGTCGTCAATCCTCAACAAAAAATACCTATTCTTGTTAGTCACCTTGTTCAACTACCTGTAATCAATGCATAACCTGAGAGTACCATCTTTGTTCTTCACAAACAACATTGGTGCACCCCAAGGCGAGACACTTGGCCTAATGTATCCCTTTTCAAGCATTTCCTTCAACTGCAACTTCAATTCCACTAACTCTAGTGTGCTCATCTTGTAAAATGCCTTCAATGTTGGTGTTGCCCCTCGTACGAACTCAATAGATAAGTCCACTTCCCTATGAGGCAGTAACTCTAGAATCTATGCAGGAAATACATCCTGAAACTATTGTAGAACTGGGTACCTATTCAATATTTCTACATCTTCAAAATCCTTACCTTTATCACTGGAAATATGTACTGCAAATAACACACACCCTTTCCTGTGACTGTGCTTTGCCTGCATAGATGTAACCATTATGATTGATGTATCCTTCTTCTTACCTTGCAAGATTTTATGTTCTCCATTGTCATCCAAGAATTCAATAGCCTTGTCATAACAATATACTTTGGTCATGTGAAGATACAACTAATTCACCCAAAAGCATACTATATGATCCCAATGGAAGTACATTCAGATGCGTTGATGTAGGCATGCCATTCAACTCAAATGCACAAGCTCTTACCCTGTGGTGAACTCTTTTCTTTATACCTGTATCCAACTGCACTAACCTAGACTTTGTATGTAATTCTTTATTCAAAGCACACTTATCCACCAAGTCAATATTGACATAACTATAATTAGATCCAAGGTCAATTAAAATGGAAACAACTTGATCACAAAGCTTACCATCCATCTCGATAATAGATGTCTGGTTATCTGCGTGCCTGTTATCCAATGCTGCATAGATAAGAGGAATGCTCTGGCCAACATCCCCAATTGTCTGCGCTTCCTGTGCACTGTAGATCTACGATTTGTCACCCTGTTGTTGTGGAAAATCTCTCATATGATGATCTTTTCCACAAGTCCAACAATGTAAAGACTTCCTACCATCACCCTTGTTATGATCCTCAAACTGAAATCCCTGCCCTCTGTCAAATGCATTGAACTTATTATATGGTGTTGCATTCTCTTTGTTACCCGTGTCTTGGGGTCTTTTTCACTTATTATCCCACTTTCCCTTATTCTTATTATTACCTTCCCAATATTTCTTAGTTCCATATCTGTGCTTTGATTGCTCATAATAATGCTTTAGCTTTTTGATGGCTTCTCCAATGATCTAGGCTCATCAAACTCAATCCTCTATCTGAATGCTAATGGAAACCCACTGATGAATCTCTTAATCTTCACTTTCTCTTCCTTAATATAAGGCACATACTTTAATAACTCCAAGAATCTGCTAGTGTACTCCTCATCGGTCATGAATCCCATCTTCAACTCATCTAATTATTTTTCCCTGTCATCATAGTATCTCTTCAATAGATACTTTTTCTTGAAAAGCATCTCAAACCCACTCCAAGTCAACTCCTCTTCTTGAATACCTCTAACATTCTTTACAACTTCCCACCAAATGTCTACTTTACCTTTAAGACTGAGCACAACTATTCTGACCTTCATGTTCTCTGAGTAATCATGCAATCTGAAGAACTTATTCATTCCTAGAAACCAAGCTTATGCATCTTGTGACTTCTTCATTTCTCCATCAAATGTAGGTGGTTTGGCTTTCTTGAACTCATCTGAAAAATATCCCCTATCGCTTCTCCTGTAAGGATGATAGCGATGATGACCATGGTACCTGTTTGAACCAGAACTAGAGTAAATTCCATGTCCATTGCCTTGTCTATCATGTGTATCCAAGAACCTTCCATCTCTAATGGTATAATCTTTGTTCAACCTGTGCCCACCATGAGACCTACTACCATATTCTCCATTGGTTTTGTCCTCCTATCCATCACTGATCCTAAGTGGTCCCTGCCTTTGCAAGTCTAACAAACTATGAAAGATAAATGCATTGACCTCTACTTGTTTCTCTTGCACCCTGGCGAGTCACTCTTGTGACTGAATGATTATGTCATTATCTGCTTTACAACTCCTTATTTCTAACTTCAAACTTCTCAAAGTGTCTGTTATGTAAGGAGAGTACCCATCACCATGTTGCTCATTTGATCTATAGGGAGAATCTCATGAGCTATAATCCATCATGTTACTAGTCATATCATGTCAGCTAAACCAAAACATAAACATAACCAACATACCTCAATATAGTTCAAGGGAGGATATCTCGTCTGCAAGATCAACCAGATTAGCACAATATATGCATAAACATAATCATAGTAGTATATAAACATCATCTCAATCATCATCCCAGTTACCATGCATGATGCACAACTATAACACTAACTAGACACGATGCATGCACAACCAATGCATATACAACCGACATGCATTCACAACAAATACATCTCAACAACAACATCATCAACTTCTACATGACAACACAACTGTAACAATGAATACCACCATTCATACATAAGAACACATAGACCACTAGCATAATGAGCACATATGCAACTGACATGTATGCACGACAAACACATTCTGCCCATTCAGTCCAAGGGTTGAACCATGCTCTTATACCACTTTGTAACACCCTCCTCACATTCTTACCCAAGCTAACCGGTCCACCAGGCTAAATATTTGATGAAGAGTTACTATGATATGATTCAACTCCCAAAGTACAATTAAGGAAGTGGAATCGATAAACCAAAACCATATTGACCTTCCTCAAGAGCTATAGGTGCCCAAGAGGCTAACCAACCACTCCATGTGCCCAACCATTGAGTTAACTTTCTTTTTAACTGACTAGATCCCTAGTCATTCCCATGACAAGCCCTCCATATGACTGTAACCCTCCAGTCGCTCCATAACAAGGCCTCCATGCAACTGTAGTCTTTTTCAAGCAGTTTTGTGTCAACGACCCCCAAATTTGAGCCACTTTTTCAGGGCTAGGACTCAAGTCTTTGCCCAAAATGTGATGAAATTCTCATAAATGATAAATAACAAGAAGACAAGGCTTCTAATGCAAAACTTGAACAAGGACCTGGCCTGACTCTCCCTAACCATGACAAACATTTTGTCAAACACATCATGAACATGTAATGTATAGGTCATAAAAACACATCTAAACATATGAACCTCATACTTATATGAGATTCGTCAAGAAGGTCTGATGCCCTCTCACAATAGTTGCAATATCATTTGTTAGGTCATGGATTTATTAATGTTTCATCTACTAACCAAAACATGATGAGAGCCATAACTCAAGTCTGTCATAAAACCATACTTGTAACTAGCATATAACCAGAGAAATATCAATGATAGAACAACCATTAAAGCCACATAATAACAAGTACATTTACTCATAAAATACAAGAGGAAAAGATATATTATTAATATATACAAAATCCAACCAAATTAGGCACTTCCACATACCACCTGGCCATAGATTGGGCTGAACCAAATCTCTCTTTCAGTCAATCACCCCCATGCCATATTCCAAGCATGAATGTGAGATCTCATGGAATAAACCAAGAAAACCAAACCAGGGCTTACATAGGCCAAACCACCTCAACCATCAACTAGTGATTCCACCTTACATTCGGACATCACTAACCATCACCATATCGGTCTCCATCCAAGTTGTCTAGGGCTCTAGAGCGTTTGTTCCAACCTGACTTCCAGGACTAGTAACTCAACCCACAGCTGTCACTGGGCTCCAGAGCATTTGTCCAACCAAGGTTTGAGGACTAGTAACTCAACCCACCAAGGGCTCCAAAGTGTTTGTCTAACCAAGGTTTCGAGGACTAGTAACTCAACCCAAGTTGTTACAAGGCTTCCAAAGTGTTTTTCCAACCAAGGCTCTAGGAACTAATAACTTAACCCACATCCCTAAGGAACATGAGCACTAACAAAAAAACTAAAGGTAAAACCCACAACACCATGGTTATCCAGGAAATGACAAGGGTAGGAAAAACCACTGTCAATCCAGGCAATGCCCCATGCCAATGACAAACCATAACCAATAAATCACATGCATGTGCCATGTATGCCAAAACTAGCAAGGAAATCATACATGCAACTCAGTACTTGCAAGAAAAATCCATTGTAGCTATTAATCTCGTTGTCCTCTTGTGATTTCATGCTTTTCCTTTGCGTTCTTACTCCAAATCCCAAGTCGCACTCCTCCAAGAGTGCTCCATGAAAACTCTAAGTGTCTAAGAGTGCGCGAGAGAGAGAATAGAATGAGAGTGTCAAAGATTGAATTAACAAAAGTTCTGAACTTGTCCTTAGAAGCCTTTTTATCATTAAGGCCTCTATTTTCTTCATTTTCCATTATTTTCCTTCATTTTCCTCCGCACATGCAACTTGTGACCTTTCACCTCCATTTTCTCCTAATTTCCATTATTTTCATAAAAAACCAATAAATGCCTCATGTCTTTTCAAAGCCTTTGCCACTGTCTTTGCCAATTTCCATAGCCATTAATTAATCACAGGTGATCCTCATCAATATGGTTTTGCCCAACATTCAACTTGGAATACGTGTCCCGTGACCTTGGTTAATATTTCGCCTTTATTAACTTTATTACATGGATTTTTAACCGAGGTTGTTTCATAAGACATTTTTTTTTTCCATTTTTAAATCAATCTAAATTGTCAAAAATGTGATAAGTATTTCATATAAATGGGAACTGTAATAACTTGAAAACATTATCACACAATTAAACAACTCCACTATCAATACAATATTTTATAAATGTTAATCTTTTCTAACTAATTGCTATTTAAAATAAATTATAGTTAAATACACATGCATAACAAATATAATACAGTAATACAACCCATGAAGTGTAGAATAGTTAGTTTGAGTGAGATTTAGTCCCCACAAGGTCTTAGCTCCAAACCCCATGAGAAGGGGTTGAGGATGGAAGCCACTTTTTGGGAATTAAAGTATCCCAAAAGGCATCCAAGCTTGACCAAATTTCATACAATCCTAACAGTAACATCCCACTTTATATAAATTATTCTTCCATCTAATAAGTAGGTTAGTCTCAACTTAAACTTAACCTAGTTTATATATATATAATCTTAACATTCCATCCAATAGACAAATAAACTAGTTTCCATCTTACTCTCATCTTTATCACTATATATATATATATATATAAGTATATATTATATTTGAAATAACAGAATTCAATAAATATATTTAAATACTAGGTATAAACCATACTATTCATTCATCTGCTATATTAATTTTGTAACTTATTTAGTATAATTAATTTTTATTTATAAATGTGAATAAAAAATCTTATAAAAAAATATAATTAATAAATAATAAATATAAATGATTTGAATTATATTATGATGTTTTTTTAATATAATTTTAAAAACAAGTTTCATTTACCACTACCTTATTTCTCATTCGAATCCATATTTATAAGCAATATGGGTGTCTACCAACATAGTTAATAAGAACACGATACACATGCCACAACAATGTAACAAAGAGAAAGTGATCTTCCATGAAACATTTAAAGGAGAAAGTGCCCTTTCAAAAAACATTGAAAGGATGTGATGTGATGAGATAAGGCAGAGGAGACAACACCAATTGGTGAATTTTTCCATGCCATGTGATGTATAGACATGTTGAATTCTTGGGATGGACATGTCCACTAAATCATGTGATTTATCCTCTTTGTACAAGTTTGGTCTAAGTCACCTCCTCATGTTGTAATGTGCTTTTGACTTTTTTGGTTAACAAATAAGATAAGTATGGCCCACTTATAATTAGGCAAAGGCTTATCTCTATGTTGGGTGGGAACCTCCAAATTAAGGATCCAACTACTCAAAACACCATGAATGGGTTTGAAGGCTTCTTAATGTCACATAACTCTGTCTTGTTATAGTTCAAATCACACTCACCAAACACTTATTCAAATTTCATCCAAAATCTTTCATCAACCCATGAACTCAATATGCAAGATACACATGTTTGATAAGATTTGGTAGGTGGCCCTCTCCTACCGAACGCCTGGCACATCGTTGGCCATAGCAAGACACAGATTTTCAATAAAATATAAGTGATGGAGTTGCTTTCAAATTGTTATTTATTAATTAAAGTGTTGAGCAAGGTATTCATTCCATTTTTTATTATTTTTTTCCAATAAACGTGCTTTGTTTGTACAATGCATTATATGTATAAAAGTTGTCTTCATCTTCATTAGTTGGTTCAAAATTTGATGGGATTCCTATTGAAATATACATTAATATTTGACAACTAAATAAAAAGATAAAGATAAGATATAATATCAATATTTTAATACTTAATAAAAGGAAAAAAGGGAAAGGTAAAAGAGGAGTAAATAAGTATATATAAGCCAGTGTATATTTTTACTATTTATGGATATATTCAAATTGTAATAGTGATTTAGAATATTGAATGTAATTAGTATTTATTAAACTTATCTGGTTGAATTTGATTTTTTTAATAAAATGGAATAAGTTATTTATTTTCTTATTATTTAATTTTAATATCTAATCATAACAAATATTTATGTGTATATTTATTTTAATGTATAAGAAAAATATATTTTATTAAATTAATAATTGTTTTTGAAGGTAGATAGAGTACATTATTATAAGGTTGTTTTTTTTCAATTTAATTAGATAAACTATGATTACTGCGATGGTATGAACTTCAATATTGCTACATTTTTATAAGTGACTATAATAAAAATATAAAACATAGATAATAGGTTTTTAAAAACACTATAGATCGTATAGTAATCAATCAATTAAAATTTATTTGATATTTTTTTGTTTTTTTAATTGTGCGTAATGCATTTTTTTGAAAACCCCACATGGAATTCCATTCCCTAAGACTGAGTTTTGATTAAATTTATATAAGAGAAGAACATGCACAAAATATGTAAACAATTATTGATAGCATATTTTGATGTGATATATTGCACTTACTCAATTTTTGAGTTTCCAAAAGTGTGTTAAAAAAAATAATTAGAATACACATGTGGAAATATTTCATGGACTGTACTATCTCGTTCCAGAGATATTCCCCAAACCCCAGTAAACTCCAACCAAATAACACACAAGTGATGTTGTATCCGGGAAGCTCAAGTGATATAAATAACAATAATGCAACACAAAATAATGTAAACATGGAATACAAGCAGATACTCAAGAAATGCAGAGAGAAATGCTAAGCCGTTTTGTTATTCTGAGTAATGGACATAGTACAAGAGGTGATCAGAAAGATGGCACCTCGACTTGCACAAGGCAAGTGAAGAAATACACCTAGAATGGTAAGGAAATGGCCTCTCTCTGAACTGCGTCCAAGCTGTTGGAGAACTGCTGTGTTGCTGCTGCTGCGGAAATCAAATGAGGATTCGGGGTCGTTCCCCTCCTCCAGAAATGTTGAAACTCTGGAATCAACCTCTACTCAATAAACCCAAAAAAGCCCAGAAAGCTTTTAAAAAGTGGTTGACCCTCGAAAATCACCCCCTTGAGGATCCATGCAATTCCTCAAGGCTCTGCGCTGCCACTGAATAGAACCCTCCAAGGTTCTGCCCGAAACTCTACCAAAATCCTCCAATGTGTGAGGGTTGATCCCCTGCTTAATCTCCTAGCTCAAATCCTCAACGAAACCCCAATCGAGAACTGCTACCCAAAAAGATTGCGTCATCCTCTCTCAAGACTGCGCAGTCATCAAGATGCTCAGCTCCTCCTCAACTCCAAAAATCGATCCTCCTGCAAAAGACTGCTAAAAATTACCTTGCCCAAGTAGGCACTTGAAGTCCCCCAGGGCTAAGGGTGAGATCTCTGAACGGAGACACTCGATGCACTAAACAGTGTTGCAGACAGGCGAAACAGCCAGTGTGCTCTAAGTCGAAGTGACTAGCTCAAATGGACATAATCGAATGCCAAAATGAGGAGGCTCCTCTCTCCTTTATAGCGTTGGCCTCCCTCAACCCTAAGGCCCACCTCCTCCAACGTAGTCCCTCTCTTGCCATATGCTCCTCTCCATCTGCACAGTCTCTCCAAGTGTCTGTGTGGGCCCCTTCTTTACGTGGTCCTTTGGCCTCCTTGGCTCCCCTTTTAAGTCACAACGTTGTGCTACTAGGGAGTGACTTTATTCTAAAAGTGAGTTATGTCCCCTTTTTCTCACCTTTCATTCATAAATAACTATAGAAGGCAAAATTGAGCAAAATCGAATATTCCAATTAGCCATGGCTAATTAGGAATATTACAATCTCCCCCGGCAAAATGTTGCTTGTCCTCAAGCAACTGAAGTGATGGATGCTGTAAAATTTTCTCACTCTCCCAAGTGGCATCCTCATCCGGTAAATTCTTCCACCTCACCATGAATTCCCAGACCGTCCTGCTCCACAGCTGCCTCTCCCTAGTATCAATAATAGCCTCTGGCTACAACACCAAATGCCCCTCATCATCGGTGGGTGGTAGCTCATTTGCCACTGTCACATGCTGCCCCAATGCCTTCTTCAGGCATGATACATGAAAAACGTTATGAATCTTGTTGCCTTGGGGCAGCTCCAACTCATACGCAACCTTTCCAATCATGCGGGATGGCTCATCTCCCCCTTGTTCCTCTGGCAAACATCTCACTCCCGGACATGTTGGAGTACGTCCTCCTTGAGGCCCTTCCATGAGAACCTCTCTCTAATGGCCCTGTAGGTTTTGGTAAATCCCTGATGGCCAGCCAATAGTGAATCATGTGATGCCTGAAGTATCTTCTTCTTGAGCTGAGATCCCTCAGTCAAGAAGATCCGGTCCCTGTAGTAGATGATCTCATCGACCACCCTGTACCTGTCATCTGCCACTTGCCCATCCAGAACCTCACATGCAAATCTATCCTTGGAGTACTCTACTAAGAGTTGAGCCCTCTAGTCAGTGTCCAAGCTCATAAGAGACAACGTGGCTAGTCTACGTGAAAGGGCATCTGCTACCACGTTGTTATTACCCTTGACATACTCAATGTCAAAGTCATATGCTTGGATCTTACTGATCCACTTCTATTGCCTCTCCTGTAGCTGCTTCTGCTCCAAAAAGAACTTGAGGCTGTTGTGATCAGTCCTCACCCTGAATCTGTTACCCACTAAATGCTGCCAGAACTTGGCTAATGCATGCATGATGGCCATCATCTCCTTGTCATATATAGAATACAACCTCTCGTGCGGAAGGAGCTTCCGGCTCTCAAAGGCTATAGGGTGACCTCCTTGCATCAACATTGCGCCGATCCCCTCTCTCGACGCATCACACTCCAAAACAAATGGCTGTGTAAAATCTGGCAATGTAAGCACTGGTCAGCTTCTCATAACCTCCTTGAGCCTGTCAAAGGCTCGTTTCGCTATATCCGACCAACTGAATGCCCGCTTCCTTGTCAGATCTGTCAGGGGTGCAGCAAGTTGTGAGAAACTCTTTACGAACTTCCGGTAGTAAGTATAAATGCCAATGAATCCTCCAAGTTCTGTCACGTTCCTCGGCTCCGGCCAATCTCTGATGGCCCTGATCTTCTCCTCGTGGACCCTCACTCCGTCCACCCCTATGATGTGTTCCAAGTACAACATCTTCGTCAACCCAAACTCACACTTGGAGAGCTTGGCATAGAACTGCTACTCCTCCAAGATGTGCAATACCATCTCAATGTGCTGGAGATGCTCCTCCCAAGTCTTGCTGTAAATGAGGATATCATCAAAGAACACCAACACAAACTTCCTTAAGTGACTACGAAAGATGTGATTCATGCAAGACTGGAATGTAGCTAGGGCATTGGTTAGCCCAAAGGGCATCACCAAAAACTCAAAGTGCCCATAGTGACACCTGAAGGCGGTCTTGGGAATGTCCTGCTCCCTCACGCGATCTGATGGTACCCAGATCTCAAATCAATATTTGAGAAGAACCATGCTCCTCTCAACTCATCCATCAACTCATCGATCCTGGGTACGGGGTACCTGTTCTTCAGGATCTTCTTGTTCAGGGCCCTGTAGTCAATGCACATCCTCAATGTGATGTCCTTCTTCTTCACCAACACCACGGAAGAAGCAAAGGACTCGTGCTTGGCTGAATATGCCCAAGAGCCAACAACTCCTGAATGGCCCACTCAATCTCATCCCGATAGGCCTTGGGATGCCTATAGGGGGTAGTAATCACTGCCTGTATGCCCTGCTTAAGCTCAATGGTGTGCTCAAACCCTCGGTCCGGTGGCTGTCCCGGCGGAATCTCCCCAAACATTGTGGCATACCGATCAAGGATGGACTATATCTCTGGGTGCACCGTATGCCCTGTAGTCCCTGTCTCGGATGCATGTAGCTCCACTGCCCACTGTACGTCTCCCTTCCGGAAGACTGCCTCCATCCGATGAGCTGAAACAGTCTAAAGCGGATATGTGTGTTGTCCCTGTATCTTCTCATGCCTCCCTGTCTTCTAATCATCCCACTCCATCTCTAGGGCCTTCCAATCTGTTGTGACCTTTCCTAGAGTGATAAGCCACTGAACACCCAGTACCATATTGGTGTCCGGAATATTGACCACAAAAAAATGGTCAGTCAGTGTGTAGGTGCCCATCGTCACTGATAACTCTGGGACATAACGAGCACACATCATGGTCTGATCTCCTGGGACCAAAACTTAAAATCCATCGAAGCTCTCTGTCTGTATACCTCTCCACTCGACCATCTGTGCATCGATGAAGTTGTAGGTTGCCCCACTGTCAACCAAAACTAATACTCGCTTGCCACGTACTGTCCCCCGTACGCACAACGTCAAATACTTGGGAACTCCTCGCAATGCTGCAAGGGCCGCTCTGGTAGGTACAAAAGTTGCGCCACCTACTGCTGGTGGTGGAGGTGGCAAAGGAACCTACATGGCATGACTATCTCCTACCTCCACATCCTCCTCCTCATCTTCTTCCCCGCTGCTCTCAGAGAAGACCTCAATAAAGTGTGCTTTGCCAGCAACACATCTATGTCCTAGTGCCCACAACTCCTGACAGGTAAAGCACAACTGCTTCTTCTTCAGCTCCCTCCTAGCATCATCATCAATCTGTGCACGTCTTGGATTCCCCTCTGGAGGCAGAATCCTCACATCCTTCCCCTTAGGCTGGAAAGCCTGTCTCTGGGGGTAAGGTGTTCGGGTCCTGGGTAAGGCATCATGTAAGTCCCGAGTCCTGCTAATAGCATCTTGGAGTGTGGCTGGTCTAGTGGATCTGACTAGACCTCGAAGTGGCTCTGCTAACCCCTCAACAAACATGTAGACCCTCCGTGCCGCGGATAGATCTGGCACCATCACTGAAACCCTCAAGAAGTATGCAATGTAGGCCTCTAGGCTCCGGATCTGTTTGAGCCTTGTCAGCTCAACAAAGTGTTGTTCCATATCCCTTCGGTCAAACCTCTCCATCAATCTCTTGGTGAACTCGGCATACGTCGTCACTGTGGAATGTTCAAGTGTAACCATCCCATGGAAACACCAATCCTGGGCCTCACCATCCAAATGTAATGTCGCCACTTTGATGGCCTCTGTCTCCGACATCTGGTTAAGCTAGAAATAAATGTCTAGCTTCTCCACCCAAGACCTTGCCTAACTGTTTGATGAACCATCAAACGTAGGCAAGTGGAATCTACTAGCTGTGCGGTGGGTGTCTCCATCATGATAATGACGGTATCCTCTATGATGGTTGCGAGGTCTGCTATCTCGCTGGAGTTGAACAAAGTCTCTGAATGAGAGAGCATCCCTGAACTCCTGCCCATAGACATGGTACTCTACAAAATAATTGCCCATATGACCGGGCTTTGCCTCCTACTGGGCTCTGGCCCCTGTGTCTGCTCCTAGGAAAATGGGCGTGGTAGAGCGTGTAGGGGCATGTGAGGCCATCTGCTCAGTAGTATCATGTTGAGTGGCACCCTGCTCTGGAAAATGGTGGGATGTACCCAATCCCTCACCAACCTAGAAAACTCGTGGGTTCTCATGCTGTCTAGCCTCTATTGTTGTGAATCTCTGCCCCATCACCTCGATCTACCTCGATAGATCCTGCACTTATTTGAGGAGCATGTCTGCAAATCTCTTCCCGTCCTCATCTACTATCGGATCCTCCTGCTCTGCGTCCACCACAGGCTCCTATTGTCTTGCGTTCACCACAGGCTCCTCCTGTTCTGTGTCCACCACCCGAACATAGTCTCCCTCTTCGTAGGTGTTCTCCAACCTACGCTCAAGATCTCTGTATTTCCTACCTCTGTAACAGATGTAGGGCTTCTCCCTCGGTGTCATAGACTGCTAGCTCCACATGATGAGCTAGATCTATGCTCTGATACCACTGTAATATCCCGTTCCAGAGATATTCCCCAAACCCTAGTAAACTCCAACCAAATAACACACAAGTGATGCAGTAGCTGGGAAGCTCAAGTGATATAAATAATAGTGGTGCAACATAAAATAATGTAAACACAGAATACAAGCAGATACTCAAGAAATGCAAAGAGAAATGCTAATCCATTTTATTATTCTGAGTAATGGACAGAGTAAAAGAGGTGATTAGAAAGATGGCACCTCGACTTGCACAAGGCAAGTGAAGAAATATGTTTATTCAATTTAGTATGTCCTAAATTGCTACATTAATTATCAATTTGAGAGTCGTAAACTGATGAAGTGTGGTGCACTATATGTGCAAGACAACCTCTTTCTTACTTTTTATTATTTTCAATTTTTATTTTGTTTTGGGGTTTCGTCTTTGTTTGTCTCCTAATGCAAACGGAAATCCTATTCCTAAGTTTTAAGAATACTTTAGAAGGCAAGTATGGATATAGATTTAAGACAAGGTTTTATGTCCCTTATGATAACTTCCAGAACTTAGCACTTCAAAGGATCTCAAAACATGCTAGTGATAAAATTAGTACTTGAACAAGAATGTAAATGTGCAGCTATTTAAATAAAAAAATGATGAAACACTGATCATGAAATCACTGTCTTTGCTGCTCATCTAAATACAGAAATAAAATCTAACTATTGCACTCAAACAAACCAAAAATTGCAGACTAATGAAAGTAAGATCAATTGACTTCACTTATAATCCGATAGCTCGCCAAGTAGCTTTTCAAGGTTAAGCCATGGCTCCGGAGATAACATCAAATAACATGAAGAATTGATATCTAAATTACCTACTTGCAAATGAAAGCAAAATCAAGTCACTTCACTTATAATCCGATAGCTCGCCAAGTAGCTTTTCGGGGTTAAGCCATGGCTCCGGAGATAACGTCAAATAATGTGAAGAACTTGATATCTAATCACAGAAACGAAAGTGAAATCAAATCACTTCACTTATAATCCGATAGCTCGCCAAGTAGCTTTTTGGGGTTAAGCCATGGCTCTGGAGATAACGTCAAATAGCATGAAGAATTTGATATCTAAACTAGCTAACAATAACAAATAAATAAGACTGAAATTAAAGCATAACTGAAACTGAAAAGCTAAAAAAAACAAAGTCAGCAGAGAGACCAATCTCATGTCACTGTTTGATGCAAAAATTATATGAAAAAGCTTGAGCATGACCTATCCTGAAACACACTGATCAGTGTTAGCAAAAGTATGCAATGCTGGAAAACCATGTACATGAATGGAAGATTAACACCATGAATGAATTACGAAACATATACAGCTAAACAAGCTATGGAATATATACAATGGAAGTAAGAAAATGATGCATGAAAAATTTACAGAAATGAAAAACAAAACCTCAGCCAGCAGGGGCCCTCTACACGACCTTTGGTTAATATGCTGTCAATCCAAAATTACGCTCAAATAGTGATAAGAAACAGAGTCTTTATATTGCAAAATAGAGGAAATGTCTTCTCGTTACACCAACAGGACTAATGCTACAACAACAACATAAAAACTAACATCAAGACTAACTATTTGCGTTTGCAAAACGCGTTATTTATAGAGGAAATTGTATAACTATTTCTCCGTGAGGATTCTTTAGCAGAGGACACGTAAAAAGACAGAACTCGTGAGCTTAGCGTCTTGGTTGCCATGACCATTCAATCTACAAAAGGTGGATGTTGGATTTGCATCGTGGAGACGGTCTGCAATTGTCAAGAGGGATCCACAGATCTAGGAACGACCTTGAACCTTTCACGTGCTGAAAACATAGACCTATTTGCTGTAGGATTCCTTGTTTGATCGTCCTTTGACCAAGGCTTTCCTTTATGAATTTGATTGAACAAATAGGACCTTGTCCATGTCCAGATCATTCTTGAACTACCCACGTGCCTTGTTTTACTTGTCAACACCTGTAACCTATATATCAATAAAAATAGCTGCGGGATCACGAGTCAGCTGCAGAAAGTGGCTGCATTCCGTAGCTGATGAGCAAAATCTAAGTCAAATAGCAAACACAAAAATATAGTTAGAAAACCACTTAAATGCACTCCTAGAATCAATATGTAATGATATTTGATAGCTTATGAGGTGCTAGTGTGGGAAAAAGGTCTAGGAAAGTATGTAGAAGAGAGGTAGTTTTAGGGCTCAACATACCCCCACCGTGAAGGTGTTGCATGTCCTCATGCAACCAAAACTGTGAACATCCTCCCTTCAGTTCATTTGTTCTGAGACCTCTGCTAATACATCTAGCCTTCTTTTCTTCTTCCTTGACATCACTGTCATCCTTAGCTTCCTCATTAGGCACCTGTATTTGAGGTTGATAAGGGCTCTGCTCAACCTCCTGCTCTTTTTCTTCAATTTCCTATTTTTCCTTTGCCACAACCCAAGATGCAACATGGTGTTGTCATGGATAATTTTATCCAACCTACTTTGTTCTTTCAATGTTTCATTTTCCCTTTTGATGTGTCTATTCAAGACTTCCAGTTCAAAAACTTCATGTTTTAGTGATTGGATTAAAACTTCCTGGGCTGTATTAGGCTAAGTAGATGAAGTGCCTTGGTCTGTTGTAGTTTTCTCCATTGATTCAATAAAATTATACATTTCTTGCCGAGTTGGATCTATTTCAGGTGTAGCCTTTCTTGGACTGATCACAAAATCTGGTTGAGAAGAACTGATCTCAAAATCTGGTTGAGAAAAAGGAGAATGATGTGGTCTATGGTCAGGAGGGATTTCTGGTGACTATTCTGGTGTTTCCCCTCCTAAGTCTATGAAGTGGGCCCCTTTAGTTTGCACTTTCTTCAATTTACCTTTAAGTCTAGAGCTTCTCCTTAGATTTTGTGAGTTGGTGTCTCCTTTCTCTACACTCTGTTTTTCTTTCCCTTTTCCCTTTGCTTTAGTTGATTGTTCTTTAAGGTGGACTAGTCTTTCAGAAAGCATCTGATCCTGTTCTAAGGAAGGTTCTGGGGTTTGATAGACAGCTTCAATATTTCTTTTCCCTTTTAGTTTTACTTGCTTCCTACCCTCAGTCAAAGTTTAAGACAACTTTTCTTCCTTACTAGTTTCTTTAGCTATACTAGTTGGAGTATCCTGAATGTTTACACTTGTTTTTCTTCTCCTACTTTTCCTTGTTGAGCTACCTTTAGGTGTTTCAAGTGGGTCCTGAAATAATTTTCTAATCAAGAACTATTGCCAAGTGTCCTTTCTTTCCTTCAGTTGTTTTTCAATCAAAATTTTAACAAAGTCGTGATGGTAAAGGTGAGGCTCTACGTCATCCAGATTCTTTTGTATAGTTGTGGACACATTTTTCAGGCTACTTAACAGGAAATAAGGCAAATTGATCGCTTGATTTTCCAGAAAATTCATTAGTAACCTGATGTGGTACATGTGCATGGACCCAAACCTTCCTTCACACATAATAAACTTCTGAATTATCAATAATAAACTAGTCCACTTTTCTTCTAGAGCAGAAACAGGGATTCCACATTTGAAAACGGTTATATCCATACCTGGGTTACGCAAAATAATCCTCCAGGCCTTCTCATCAAAGTCTTTGTTTTTGAACCACCATTCTCCCTCCTGTGGGAGCTCCGTTGCTGCTGCAATGGATGCCTTTGTGACTGAAAATTTGAGATCTCCAACCTCAACTTCCATGCCGTTAAAAGACCTTGCAAATGTCTTCGTGACTTCTTTATTGTGACCTCTGAATTTTTGGATAAATTGCAGCCACCATGCCTTCCTTAATATGCTTTTTAACTGTGGATAACCCTCCATGAATTTAGGCCCGTCCGGCTTTGTTCTTACCAGAAGGCCCGTTCCTTCCTCCTGCTTTGAGAATACCTCTGTAAGTGATGGATTGACGGAGGTGGAATGGTTGTGTGAGAGAAATATGGAGAAGGATTAGTAGTTACAAAAATGAAAAGGAATACAAAGTATGTAATGAAAATGAGTTCATGGAGCAGGGGTTTGTATAAACATGCCAGAATTGACAAACATAAACTCAATGGAAGAGTATGGAGACAGAGTGAGTCTGGTAGAATTTTGAATTAAAAGGCTGTGGAGTGGACGTTAGTACATTCATAAAATGTCTACAGATTTATGCGGCAGAGGAGAGCCTTGGTCAAATAGATTACGTCTTCATAATTAACCGGTTCAACAGGTGGAATGCAGATGTACAAAGTACGAGTTAGATTCGGAAGCGGATCATGAGGGTGTTGGAAATTGATGCAAAGTTCGTGGTGGAATTATGTAAAGGTCATGGAGGAGTTATGGGAGCTATCAATTCGAATCATTACACATAATGGAGCCAGTGGTTTCATAACTACACAGATTATGTGTTTTAAAATGCTATTTGAAATTAATTTTTCTCATACCTTAGAATCTTACCACTTCCGTTTGCTGACCTTTGATTGGCTGCTTCTTGTTGGTACTTTAGGTGCTAACATCTTCAAAATATCTTCCTCTTCCATACTTGCATTTGATTTTCATCATTACTTGGCTAACATCTAACTGTCACTGTAGGGTAACAGAGTATTAGATGCGGAATCAAGAATCAGCTGCGGAATCAGTATTCAACTGCGGAATCAAAATTTGGCTGCAGAAACTGACACAGTGAACATATGACTTGGTGGAGTGAATGGAGATGGATGAAAATGAATGATGATTGAATGAGTGATATATGAAAACTGGACATGAAAGGACTTTTATTGGTGAAATTTGATGGCGAAATAGGATGAAATGAAGTGAAATGAAATGACATGAAATGGAACAATTATGAATGAAATGAGAGGGATTTTTTTGGAAATATAGGGCGTCAGAAGTTTCTGATTTTCACCCTGTATTTTCTGTATAAGATTGCCAATCAGTGATTGGTTTTCAGGCTTATAATTTTTTTTTTTTTTTTTTTAAGAAATAGTGAAAAGAACAAAGACTAGGTTGGTGGATAAGAAGGATTCTTCTTCACCAACCTTATTGCAGAATTATCTTGAAATACTTTGACAAATTCCTCCTTTGAGAGTGGCTTATGATAAATCTTCAATTTGTGACCATTCACAATGAGAGGAGTTTGATACTCATCAATGGTTTTGATTCTTACCGCTCCATTACTAAAAACTTTGTCAATCTCATATGGCCCAAGCCAATGAATCTGAAATTTACCTTTGAAATCTTTGAACTTGGAATCAAATAACAATGCCCAATCTCCTTCTTGAAACTTTTTCTCTTTGATGTATTTGTCATGCCACTTAGCTCTTTGATATTGAACTAG
>APFE030267916.1:25077-41731 GCA_000404065.3 Pinus taeda | reverse complement strand
TTCATAGCCTGTTATATAATGTCTGAACTTATTGATTGCATGAACAACAGCTAAGAACTCTTTTTCAGTCACAGTATAATTCAACTCAGTGGGAGTCAAACTTTTATTCGTATAGTAAATGGCATAAGGAACTAAATATTTTTGTCCCAACACAGCCTTAGAGCTGTATCGGAAGCATCTATAGAAATATGGAAAGAAAGTTTCCAATTTGGTTCTCTCAAGATAGGTGCTTTAGATATTCTTGTTCCAAAGCTTCAAATGTTGATTGGCAATCAGACTCCATTTGAATTCACAGTCTTTTGTAAGTAGTTTAAACAGTGGAGATGCTATTTTGGTGAAGTTTTCCATAAATCTTCTATAATATCCATTAAATCCCAGAAAATTGCTGACATCTTTTTAACAATTTGGAATAGGTAACTTGGAAATGACTTCAACTTTTGATCTATCAACTTTAATCCCTTCCCTTGAAATATGATGTCCTAAAACAATACCTTCAGTAAACATCATAAAGCATTTTTCATGGCTTAATTAAAGGTTTGTTTCTTTACATCTTATAGGGACTTTTTTCCAAATTTTCTAATGCCTCTTCAAATGAATTATCATAAACCGTAGAATCATCCATATATACCTCTACACAATCATGGATTAGATCAGAAAAAAATTCCTAGTACTGCTCTTTGGAATGTTGCGAGTGCATTACATAATCCAAAAGCAAGCACTCGATAAGCAAAAGTTCCCCATGGACAGGCAAATGTGGTCTTATCCTGATCCTTAGGTGCTACCTGAATTTGATTATAACCACTAAAACCATCCAGAAATGAAAAGTACTTTTTGCCTGCTAATGTATCTAATACTTGATCGATAAAGGGCAAAGGAAAGTGATCCTTCAAAGTTGCTTTATTTAATTCCCTGTAATCAATGCACACCCTCCATTTACCAATATTGTTGGGTACTATAACCAAGGGAGAAGCCCATCGGATATATGAAATTGGGTAAATGAAGTTTACATTGAGTATTTTTTGGAGCTCTTCTTTCACAATCTCCCTAAGATTTGGATTCATCATTCTCTAAGGTTGTTTGATTGGTCTACTGTTTTTCTCAATATAGATATGATGGATGCAAGTCTTAGGGTCAATACCTTTCATATCAGTATACTCCCATGCAAATGCAACAGAATGTTTTTGCAAGATTCTGGTTAGCTCTTCCTGTTGTAACTTTTCCAAATTTTTGTTGATATTTAATGTTTTACCTAGAAAAATTTCAACTGTAGAACTACCAAACTCTTCCATAGAGTAAAGAGACATTTGCCTTGATGACAATTATTCAATATCAGAATCTAACTGAAATTGTGTGTGGTCATATTCTGAAGATGCTTCAAAATTTTCTAATGTGTTCAAAATTTGACTATCTTCACTAACTTCAGAGATAGTAAAGACAGGTTGTATAATATCTTCATCATTGACCCATTCATTGTCTCCTACTTAATTGCTTTTTCTGGAGGATACAAATTGAATTTCTTTGTTGAACTACAATTAGAAATGTACATGTCCCCAGATCTACAACTAATGAAAGCATCGGCTATGGCTAACCAAGGTCTTCCTAAGATGAGTGGGTTCCCTCCTAGATTACTCTTGGGAGTCAAAATCATGAAATCTACTGGATATTCCCAAGAATCTAAGGAGACTGAAATATCTTCTAACACACCATCTGGTTTGATTATTGATCTGTCTACAAGTTGCAGTAAGGTGGGTGTAAAAAGAAGATTAGGAAGTTTAAGTTGTTCCATAGTCTATCTACTCATAATGTTTATAGCAACCCCTAAGTCAATCAAAGTATTTGGAATTTCTATCCCATTTTTTTGTGTCTTGAAAATTAGACTACTTGGATCCACATATTTCTACACAGTAATCTTTCCCATCATGATATCTGCAATTTTTCCTACCAGGAGGATTCTTTTTGTATCTCTTGGTTTCCTACTTGGTCTTTTGAAACTCAACTCCTTTATTGTTTTTGCTAGAATAGGAATCTCTCTAATGGCTTGTAGCAAGGGAATCTTGATACATACATTCTTTAATTCATCTAGCAAATCATAGTCAGGCAAGAAGATTTGTTTTTCCACGCCTTTGTCAATTTGTAATATTTCAGGGAAAGGAGGCATGGATGAAGATGCAGGTTGCTCAACTATAGGAGTTGTGGGGATTGACTCTTTTTTTTCTTCTTCTTGAATGATTGGGTTTTGAAGGGATGCTTCCTCAGAACCCTTATTGACTTTAAGAGAGTCCTCCTCAGAGGCATCTTGCTCTTGAACATCTATAGAAGGTTTTTCTTTTTCTAAAACTCTACCGGATCTGAGTTGAACATCATTAAGAGGAACAATCATATAGGTAGGAAATTATTGTCCTTCTACCATGTAAGCATTTTGAGGATTTTTGTTGTTGGGATTTGGTAATGGCTGGGTTGGTAGTTGATTTGTATTTTGTTGAAATGGAAGCAAGAGTTGAGAATTTGGATTTTGTTGAGAAGGTTGTTGTTGTGGAAATGGCAATGAAAGTTGTGGGTTTTGAGTTGGAAGTTGTGGATTTTGAAAAGATGGAGGATATTGATAAAATTGAGCAAATCTCCCATAACGATTTTGTAGCCCTTGTGGTTATGATTGGTACGGATTTTGAGTTTGGGGCTAAGGTTGTTGCCAAGAATTCCAATTTGGCGGGAGTTGAAAAGTTATAGGATTGTTAAATCCTTGATTTTGTTGCCCTTGCCAAGGTCTTCTTGAAACAAAACAAAGGGATTCTATTGAATTTGGATCTTCCTGAAAGACAAGTTTAAGCCCAGGAATTGAAGGACAATACTTGGTCTCATGAATTTCTAAGCAAATCATACATGTTTCTACAACTTTTTCATCCAAGGGGCATTCCCTTAGAGCATGTTTATTTCTACATTTTGGGCAAAAGATGGCCAAGGCATCAGCTTCTGCTTTCTGCTTGTTTTGAATTTTAAGGGTGTCTAGTTGTTCACTAAGGCTCCCTAGAATATCCGTTTTGAACTCATGAAGAATATAACCAATCTCTGCCCTACTTACTGATCCAGTTGCAGATTTGTTTTCTCTAATAAGAGAAGGATCTCTAGGCCCTTTTCTAGTTTTAGATTTTCCCCTTGAGAGATGGACACGTAGTTCTACTATGTCATGTAGTGGAAGTTGAGAAATGTCTCCCTTCCCCATCATGTTTAGAATATCTATCCATTCATCTCTAATGGCTTTCAATAGAAGGGCTTTCAAGGTTTCCTCATCTAAATTACTCATTTTCGCTCTTTTTAAGTTGTATTGAAATCTTTCAAGTAAATCCTCCAAGTTCTCACCTTCTTTTTGCATCATTTTGAATACCTCATCCTTATGATTAGTGGGCATACAATAATCCAAATATCTATCCAAAAATGTTTGCTTCATTTCATTCCAAGTTCTAATAGATTGAGTGACTAATCCCATGAACCATTTCAAAGCAACTCCTTTCAATGTTGAAGGAAAAAGTGTGAGTTTTTGAGAGTCTTCCATATAGTCATAGGTTCGGCACAAGACTTCAAACTCAAATAGAAATGTTTCAGGATCCTCACTTTGCAACCCATCAAAGTTTGGGAGGACAGATGGTGAAATGTTTTTCATTGTTGTATGGGTTTCCTCATCGGCTATAAGGAATCCAAATGAGTTATCTCCTTCCCTATTTCCCCCATTATTACCTCTACCTCCTCCATTGTTACCTTCATTGTTGCCTCTACCACCACCTCCATTATTTCCTCTACCTCTACCTCTATCGCCTCCCCCAAATAGAGAATACTCCCCATCTAGTACTTCTTCTACCATGACAGTTTCCTCAGGGTCTTCTGGTTATTCTATTAATTGCTGATGAGAAAGAGTCTCTTCCTTTCCTTATTCTCCAGGTGATTCTACTTCTTCAACTACAATATGTTCCCCTATAGAAGTGAAGAAAGGTTCTTCTCCTAGATTAGATTTAATAGATAGCGTGGGAGAATCTTCTAATTCAGTTACTACCACTTGAATTCTAGTAATCCTAAGGCTGGGAGTATGAGTTTGGGATGGAAGTGTATCTTTTCTATGCCTTGAAGTAGCTGGAGTTGTGAAAATCGAACTTTTGGCGCTAGCTATAAACCTTCCCCTAGAATCTCTTGCTCTATGCATGTAATTTTTTTTTTTTTTTTTTTTTTTTTTTTTTAATGATTTTTTTTAGTCAGGCTAATAATTCTCTTTCTGATCTTCCAGATCACACTAGGTGCAAGAAGAGAGCATACTTAAGAAATTATTGAACTAATAAGTCTCTTTTCTAATCCTCCAGATCACACTAGGTGCAGGAGGAGAGCATACTTCAAGAAGTTATCAATTTTTTTCCCCTTATTTTTTATGTAAGAGATCGACTACCTAGTTACACTTCCCCGACAATGGCGCCAAAATGTTTAGTCAATTTAATATGTCCTAAATTGCTACATTAATTATCAATCCGGGAGTCGTAAACTGATGAAGTGTGGCGCACTATAGGTGCAAGCCAACCTCTTTCTTACTTTTTATTATTTTCAATTTTATTTTGTTTTAGGGTTTTGTCTTTGTTTGTCTCCTAATGCAAATGGAAATCCTATTCCTAAGTTTTAAGGATAATTTAGAGGGCAAGTATGAACGTAGATTCAAGACAAGGTTTTATGTCCCTTATAATAACTTCCAAAACTTAGCACTTCAAAAGATCTCAAAACATGTTAGTGATAAAATTAGTACTTGAACAGGAATGTAAATGTGCAACTACTTAAATCAAACAAAAGATGAAATACTAATCATGAAATCACTATCTTTGCTACCCATCTAAATATAGAAATAAAATCTAAACTAGCACTCAAATAAACCAAAAATTGCAGACTAATGGAAGTAAGATCAATTTACTTCACTTATAATCCAATAGCTCACCAAGTAGCTTTTCGGGGTTAAGCCATGGCTCTGGAGATAACGTCAAATAACATGAAGAACTTGATATCTAAACTACCCACTTGTAGATTAATGAAAGTAAAATCAAATCACTTCACTTATAATCCGATAGCTCCCCAAGTAGCTTTTCGGGGTTAAGCCATGGCTCCAGAGATAACATCAAATAACATGAAGAATTTGATATCTAAAATACCTACTTGTAGAATGAAAGTAAAATCAAATCACTTCACTTATAATCCGATAGCTCACCAAGTAGCTTTTCGGGGTTAAGCCATGGCTCCGAAGATAATGTCAAATAACATGAAGAATTTGATATCTAAACTAGCTAACAACAACAAATAAATAAGACTGAAATCAAAGCATAATTGAAATTGAAAAGTTTAAAAACAAAGTTCAGTAGAGAGGCCAATCTCATGTAACTATTTGATGCAAAAATTATATGGAAAAGCTCGAGCATGACCTATCCTGAAACACACTGATCAGTGTTAGCAAAAGTATGCAATGCTGGAAAATCATGTACAGGAATGAAATATTAACACCATAGATGAATTATGAAACATATACAATTAAACAAGCTATGAAATATATACAATGGAAATAAGAAAACGATGCATGAAAACTTTATAGAAATGAAAAACAAAACCTCAGCCAACAGGGGCCCTTTGCACAGCCTTTGGTTAATACGCTGTCAACCCAAAATTACGCTCAAACAGTCATAAGAAACAGAGTCTTTATATTGCAAAACAGAGGAAATGTCTTCTCATTACAACATCAGGACTAATGCTATATCAAAAACATAAAAACTAACAAAAAGACTAACTATTTGCGTTTGCAAATGCGTTATTTATAGAGGAAATTGTATAACTGTTTCTCCGTGAGGAATCTTCAGCAGAGGACACATAAAAAGATGGAACCCGTGAGCTGAGCGCCTTGGTTGCCATGATCATTCAATCTACAAAAGTTGGATGTTGGATTTGCATCATGGAGATATTCTGCAGCTGTCAAGAGGGATCCACAGATCTAGGAACGATATTGAACCTTTCACGTGCTGAAAACAGAGACCTATTTGTTATAGGACTCCTTGTTTGACCGTCCTTTGACCAAGGCTTTCCTTTACGAATTCGACTGAATAGATAGGACCTTGTCCATGTCCAGATCATTCTTGAACTACCCTTGCCTTGTTTTACTTACCGACACCTGTAACCTATAGATCAATAAAAATAGCTGCAGAATCGTGAGTCAGGTGTGGAAAGTGGCTGCATTCCGCAGGTGATGAGAAAAATCTAAGTCAAATAGAAAACAAAAAAATATAGTTAGAAAACCACTTAAATGCACTCCTAGAATCAATATATAATGATCTTTGATAGCTTATGAGGCACTGGTGTGGGAAAAAAGGTTTAGGAAATTTTGTAGAAGAGAGGTAGTTTTAGGGCTCAACAGTACTTCCCAAAGTACACCCTTTACATGTGTATCTCTTCTCTTGTGTACCCTTGGGAATTCTTGTAGAAAATTTCTGCATGATCTTCAAAGCTCCATGGTGCAAGTGGCCTAATATTCTATGCTACAACTCACAGATGTCTCAACTCCGCACCTTATATGTTGTTGTGCTCAAAGCAATAGAGTCTTCTACATCCAATTTGTAGAGGTTATTCACCTGAACCCCAATTTGCTTCACCTATCCTGAGGCTATGTGACAAAGAAATCCTTTCCCTTGCTAAATATCACATTGTAGCCATGGTCCTCCAACATGGCAACTAAAACCAAATTCTTCTTCAAACTTGAAACATAAATGACATCTTTTAATGTGAGGGGAGAACCAGACTCCCTATGAAAGGTAACAATACTGATGTTAGTCATGCTATACCTCCCATCATATCCCATCTTGATGTGCATATGGAGATCCTTCTCCTCCAAGTCACTGAAGAACTCTTTATTGTCGGTCATATGGAATGAGGCTCCACTATCCAGGTACCACACTTTACCATTCATTGATGTCTCCATGCAAGTGATGAGGGTGAAATCTAGCTTGAATTGTGAATCAAAAGCTTCACCTGCCACTCCTCCTGTGGGCTTCTTAACGACCTTCTTGTGCAAACACTTTGTGGCATAGATTCCCAACTCGTGGCAGTGAAAACATTTAATCTTTGACATGTCCTTCTTACCGCCTTAACTGAAATATAATTTGAATGGGATGACTTCCCCTTCCCTTTCTTCACCTTCCCATCTAAGGCACAACTCTCCTCATCATCATGCTTGGATGTGGATCCATCTCTGGTGTTCTACCAAATATCTTCTTGTACTAGGTCAAAACACAATTGTTCTCACTCTGGTAGCTTCTCCCTCCCATTAACTAGGTCTTGGTAGTTGTGCCAACTCTTGGGAATTCCTAGAAGTGCTAGGCTCACCATATCGTATTCAACAACTATAAAACTAAGACTTACAAACTCATCTTGACATTGGGTGAACTTGGTCAAGTACTTTGGTATTCTATCTCCCTTCTCCACCTTGATCTTTCTAAGCTTGTCCTTCAGTTCCAACTTCCTATGATCATTGTTGTTTTGAAACAGGTATGTCAAGGCCTTCCACATTACAAATGGAGTTTCTTTACCATGGGGGTTCGAGACAATATGATCTCAAATTCCTTCTAGGATAATCCTTCTTTCCTTTGCCACACACTTTCTCCATTCTGCTAGATTCTAAGCATCAACTAACTTAGGATTATCTTTGTCTATGAATTCCTTAAGCCTGTTTTCTTCCAACACTGTCTCCATCTTGTCCTTCCAAGAAATATAGTTCAAACTACCCTTAAGGGCATATTCGAGTCTAAATCTGTAGAATGACATTGTACTGGCTCTAAAGTATGATACCACAAATTCGATTTCTCCTGCAAAATATAAACTCGTATTCTCGTATTCTATTGTGATTCCAACACTGTCATACCATGTAGAATTTCCTTCATTAGGGGAATTTTGGGGTCTAAAATGGGCCTCCTAGAAAAAATGTACAACCAAAATAAACTTTATAAGAACCAATAGGATTCAAGATGATGATGTCAACATGGGGGATGATTCACCATTTTTGGAGTAAAAAAGTAAAAATATTAAAAAATAATAAAATAATAAAACTATTTTTTCAACTCGTTTTTCCAACTTATCTCCCTAAGGTTTTACTCAAATTTTGAGCAGGAGTACTCATTGGATGCAAAATTTAATTCCTCATCCAAGAAGTACCCATGTTTCATACTTTCGATGGACCTTGCAACACAAAAAATGAGAAGTACATGAAAAAACGTGATTGCAATCACATTTTTCATGTATTTCTCATTTTTTGTGCAGTAGGGTCCATCAAAAGTATGCAACATAGGTACTCCTTGGACGAGGGATCAAAGTTTACATCCAATGAGTATTTCTGCTTGAAATTTGAGTAAACCCATAGGGATATAAGTTGAAAATACGAGTTGAAAAAAAAGTTTGTTTGTTTGTTTGTTTGTTTGTTTTTTTTTTTTTTCTTTCTCTAAAAATTGATGATGTAATCTAATCTTGTTTTATATGCCTATAGGAAGGGTTTTTGTATATGCACATAGCAAAAAACTATGTATATACAAAAGTAAAGTATTGTATATGTACATTTATTTTTATACCATATGAATATACAAAATTCCTTCAATATATGCATTGCTTCATGCTATTGAGGCTCGCTTCTATTTATGCACTTCCATATATGCAAACCTACACTTTCATACAAATGCACATATATGGAAGTGACAAATATATGGATGCGTTGATGTGTATTCACATAGCATATGATTATGCATATAAATAAGTAGACAATTGTATATGTGCATTTATTCATATGTTACATGCATATATAGAAGCCCTTCCATCTATGTGTTACTTCATGCTATATAATCCACTTTCATTTTATTTGTTTCCATATATGCATGCATACACTTCCATATGAATGTACATATATGAAAGTTATTCCATACGAATACAAATAAGCTTACCCATTCAACTTGTTTTTCTATATACAAAAGGGCTTGCCAAAGAGGGATGCTTCTAGAGGAGAGACTTGGTTAAGGATTCCATGCGATAAGCACTCCCCACCCCTTGCAATGTTGTTGATGAAGATATGCATACATGGAAGGTAATTCATTTGCGTGTAGCATATAAATACATATACAATGACATATGTAATATATTTTGTATATGCACATATCATATAAATGCACAATATGAAAATCGCTTTTATATATGTACATTGAATATTGCATATGGAACAAATGTATATACATAAGCACATCCATATATGAAGTATATAAATGCACATATATGGAAACACTTCTGCATATGCATGTAGCATACAAATGCACATATACATGAGTAAATTCCTATATATGCATATTTATTTATATGCTATGATCATATATGAAAGACATCTTCCATTTATGCTCTTTCATGTATTTGCACATGGACTTGATTTCAAATATGCATATACACAAATGAAACACATATGAATTTCTTCAAGATATAGAAGCTCGCTTGCATTTATACACTTTGTATGTGCACACATACTCTTCCATACAAAAATGCACTTATAGAAGCATTGGCACACAAGTGTGTGTATACAAAATCTAACATATGAGCTTGAAAATATCAACTTATCTACACATATATGGAAGGCCTTACCAAAGAGGGATGCTTCTAGGAGAGAGCACTTAGGTAATAAGTATAAGTAATAAGTGATCCCCACCCCTCATAGTATTATCAGTGAGTGACACACATATGGAAGAACATAGTATAGACGTGCATATATGGAATCACTTTTGGATATGTGCACATTACATAGAAATATACATATACATAATAAAATACCCATATATTTTCATTTATTTCTATGAATATATAAAATCTAGTAACTTGCCAATATTAGATTGTTTGCACCTACATGAAAGGGCTTGCGAAGGAGGGATGCTTCCAGGAGAGATCATCTAGGTACAAACTCAAAGCAATAAGGGATAACCAACCCCCATAGTGTAGTGTTATCAATGTAGCAACATATATATGAAAGCACGTAGCATGGAAATGTACATATATGGAACTGGTGCATATACATAATTTCTTCCATATGTGCACACATAGCATATAAATGCACATATACATAAGTGTTTGTGCATATTCACTAATTGTGTATAAGGAAGTGGAACATACATATAAATGATTCTATATATGCACATAACATATATTAAATAAATTCCCATATATTATATGCTATGTATGTTCCACTTCATTATACACAATTAGTGAATATACACAAACACTTATGTATATGTGCATTTATATGCTACAAGAAAACAAATCCATTTTGTATATGCATCACTTTATTGATAATTATATGTGGGGTGTGTTAGTGCCTAAATCTACCTCAGGCTGAGAAAGGTAGGATCTAGGATAACATCAAACCACGCTTAACCTGGTAGCTAGCCCTACCAAGGGCTCTCTCCTTGTCAATCTCAGCAAAAAATGATCAATGAGGATTTGAGACGACTGATTTAAATATTGATCTTAGGCTAGGTATGTGCGTAGAAGAGTTTGATTGAATTTGATGATGTTTTGTTGGCTCAAATGTGAAAGGCAGATTTGGGTATGGGGAATGAGGCTCAGTTTTGCAGAGATCTCTATGGGGCAAGGTAGGAAAATGGTTTGGTACTTCAAATTGAATAAAATGGAGAGCTTTTAGACAGGTGAGGAGTTGAAGAGGGCATGAAAATCTCAGGGATCCTCTTCAAACAATTGAAAACATAAATAACTAAGCAAACCCTAGGTAGAGCACTACAAATCAATGAATTCTACCTTTATCCTTGTTTGTTTTAGTCAAGATGAAGCAAAGAGAGATGATGGCATACATAAAACACATGTAGACTTAGAATTGCAGAAGGAAACACAATACCAAAGCAAGATGCCACAAGAATCCCATAAAGTGTTGCAAACCTTGGTCTATTCCTTAGCCAAACTACTGAAATGAGTATACAATGAAGCTCCAAGATTTCCCAAAAGTCGAACCCTTGCTAATGACTGAAAAATCACAAGATATAGGCAAAAAAAAACTCATCCTAGCCTCTAGGGGTCGAGCTCATGAGTTTAGGAGCTGTTCCAACAAATTCTAAACTTAGAACTAAAAAGTAGGCAGTGAAACAACTTGCCTCTAAAAACTAGGGAACTAATTCATTCAGTTGCAAACTACCTTTTCATGGATGAATCTACCTCTATGAGCGAAAATTTAGCATAATCACATCAAAATCCATCAAGTCACATTAAATTACATCATGAGTTTGACAATTAGAAGGAGAAAAGTCAAACTGTGAAGAAACTAGGCGAAAAACAGAGTTTTTTGGTCAAAATGAACAAAATTCCTTCAATGCGCCGCGCTATTTCCCTATGTGTAACGGTTTTTTGCAGAAAAGTTTGGAGGTCTTCCCGGTGTCCAAATTTGCTCCAAGTGAGCTTGCTGGAAAGGTATACCTGTCTACTTTCCAGAACAAGTGGAATATTTGAATAATTCCTCTAGTTTCCCCTCCAAAACTGAGTTCTCCCAACACTACTTCCTGTATGTCCAAAAAGGGGTAGAAAGGTCATTTTGAGGTGTTTTCGACCTTTTTGGAAGCTCAAAACCTGTCAAAATTTATTGGCCATTTGTGGGAATGCATATTTTTCCATGAAAAATCCAAAAATTTTGATTTTTCCTCAAAATGAGGTCCCCATCAAAAGCGTGTGCCAGGTGGCACAGCACATCGGGCAGAAAACCCTGTTTTTTAAGCCAAAAATTTCAAAATTGCAAAAAGTGTCCCAAATTTTTTGAAATTTGGGCTGAGTGTCATAAATTAAGTGCTATGTTGGGCCAAGGAAGCCTCAGCCAATATCTGAATTCTATCTTGCTCTTTTTGCTTCCTTGATGCTTTCTTCAACTTGGCCTTCAAGTTCCTGATTCGTGCCTTGCAACTTTTGTTTCTCGCCAAGTAATGGTAGGCCATGTGCCTCAACATAGTTTTCTCTCTATTGGCCTTCTCTAGAAAATTTTCCAAGTGTATATTTTTCACCTTGAGCCAAGATTCTCGATCAGCATTGATTTCTTGTTCACATGGTGTCAGCTTGACTTTCCTCCTCTTGGCAGCTTGCCGGTTTTCTCGTATGTTTTGAGCTCCATGGATGAGTGGGATTGATGAGGGGAGGATTTGATGCTAGCTATAGGTTTTTGGGGAATGAAATGGTTTAGGGAATAAAATTTAGGGATTATGGATATTTGATTAGGTTTTGGGATAGTGGGATTAAGGATTTAGGGTTGGTAGTTTAGGGATATGGGGAATAGGGAGTGGGTAGATGAGAATGTAAAGAGAGTGAGAAAATGAATGAGGGAATGAAGGAGTGAGGGAGTAAGAGATGGATAGGAGTGAAATTGGTAGAAAAAAACATAATTTGCAAACCCTATGCAACTGTTTTTGGCAAGAAATGCAAAGAGGTAGGGTTTTGATTTTTTCTCATTAAATCACCATAAACACCAAGGTAAACTCATTCACTGGGCATGGAGAAATGTTAACTTACTTGAATCAATGAGGATTGAGAAAATTTAGTAGTTTGGGAGGTGGTTGTGGATGAAATTAGGATTGAAGCCCTATGCATTGAGCCACAAACCCAGTGCGCTGCGCCCCTTAGTGCGTCGCTCCCGTTCAAAATTTACATTGCAGAGTGCCGCCCAATGCACCGCACCCGAAACCCAATGTGTCACGCTGTTTGCAGGAGACTTTTGGAGGCCTTCCTAGTGTCAAAATTGGGCATAGGAAATCTCATTGGAAATATTATTGAGTCTAATTTCCAACCCAACTGGAATTTTTTAATTTGGAGTTCATTTGCCCTATCAAACATCAAATCTCCCAAGACTGGTCAAAATGTGAAAAATGAGGCTACCTAAAGGCAGAGTGCTGTTGCAGTCAACTTTTGAAGGTCTTAATCAACCATAAATTGAGCTCATGATAGCTCATTGGAAACTTCTTTGTGTTTAATTATCGTTTGACTCATCAAGAAAGTCATTAGGCCAACCGAGCTAGGAGAAATCTTGATTTTCCCAAGGTTACTTCAGAGGTGCATCAATTCTCCTGAGGCAACTGTATTTTTTACATTTCTCTAAAAC
Organism: Pinus taeda; assembly: GCA_000404065.3. NCBI lineage: Eukaryota > Viridiplantae > Streptophyta > Pinopsida > Pinales > Pinaceae > Pinus > Pinus taeda. Next base: position 28,566 of record APFE030267916.1, on the reverse strand, counting down.
CTTGACACCTGTGTAAAAAGTGAAGGAGTTTTTTCTTCCTTGGCCTATTTTGGACAAAAATCGCTCTCATTTTTCCCAAATTCATCTTTTCATGCTTAGAAACATCATTGGAGTAAAACCTATCCTAATGTGTGGAACAGGGGATTTGTCGAAATGAAGTGAAATGAAGGGGATAAGGGGCTTATAAATTCTTGAGAAAATTTTGGGAAGTAGGGAGGGATGTTAGGAAGTAGGGGAAAGTGGAATTTAAAATATTGAGTTGAGGGGAAAGGGGTCCAAAAGGGCAAAACACAGGCCCTAGCCTAGAAATTGTTCAAGTTGTTAGCAAGAAACTAGGGTTTGTGCGAAAATGAGGAATTTGGGGGATCTCAATGATGGGAAGTGTTTAATAAGGTACATTAAGGATAGGGGAAGGTGTATGAACATCAGGATATAGGTTTTGCTAATGATTTGAGCATCCAAGAGAAATTACCTTCAAAACCCTAGGAGAGGGAAATGAACCTTACCTAAGGACAACTGAAGCATGAACAAGGTGTAAAATGACCCATTGGAACCTGACATGATGATGAAAACCCTCTAAATGATGGTACACTCATCTAAATGGTGACATGGACCGAAATTTGGACAACTTTGAAAGGAGTAAAAGCAAACCGTAGACCTAATACGTAGTGACCAAATTTTACTTGAAGACTCACTGAAATGACAAAATTTGACCTTGACATCTTAAAATCACTTTGTAAGAGCATGTTTGATCACTGGAGGAAGGCTACAAAGACTGACACTAACATTGGCTCCAATGGGGATGGTAGCTCCATGGAGGTGCCAAGAACGACAGATCTTTGGGAGAGCAAACCAGTGCCTTATCCATTGGGCAATGGAGTCAAAAACTCAAGCTGAAATGCATGACTGAAAACTAACGACTTGATGACACAAATTGACTCTCACTCAACTAAAAACTGACTCGATACTTAAACACAACCGACAAATTGGAAATGATGCTCAAAGTAGAGCTTATTCATCAAAACCTACTCTAACAGTTTCATTCATCACCTAATCAAGTGAAATGAAACAACCAATGCAACCAAGTAAGTATTCCCGCTGCTGTTTGAATTCTCCACAAGTGCTTGCTTATGAACAACAAGAGAGAACTACTGAAAGGAAACTCCCATGAAAACTTGTGAACAGATCCATTGAATACTATGGATTCTCTATCCGCCTCCAAAAACACTGTATAAGGATCTCGAAATTCATGCCCACTGGAACTTAGCTTATCCAATGGATTACTTCTCTTCTCTTCATACCGTGAATGTAAACTTTGATCTGAGCTTTGTGATGAGACTCTTGCTGAAAATGACAAAGAAACCGGCTGCCGGATCAAGTTTGTATCAGTAATTTTGTCAAGCTCATAGATTGGAGAAGGAATTTGACTACAGACATTATCCAACACATCATCTATTGGATCGTGAAAAACTTGAAAAGACTGCTACAACCCATTTTCTATTGGTTCCGATGAGATTACATGATTTCCTATAGGCTGCTCATTTGAAGATATACTATGCAAATTTCCCTTCAAAAACTAAAATGATTCAAAACAGAAAGGTACAGAATCATCTTGCATCATTTTATCATATAGCCCAGTTTCCATGTCTTCATCTGTAACTTCATAATCGATGGCATTCGGAGGCTGCAACTCTGGATAAGAAAAGTCTTGAACAAGGTTTTCATTGCCCTCAAGATGGTCCAGATCAAGACTTTTTGACAATTGATTTCTGATTGCATGAAATTTGTCTCTGATAAAATGAAATGAAGCAAAACAAAAAGGCAAAGATCCTTCACTTACTTCAAAATTTGCTGCACTTTCCTCCTCACTTCCATAGCTGATATGTATCATTTGATCACTATTTTCGAGCTGCTGAAAGTGAACTTCCTCCTTCCACAAACTAGTTGCTGATTTGTCTGCAAGATTAGCTTCTGTTTGGAGAACATAATCATCATCAGACTGATCAAACTGAGGCAAATCATCAGTATAAAACACATCATCAAGCATACATGTCATATCAACAGATCTCTCTTCTCCAAGATGATCTATAAAACAATCATTATCAAATCTATGACAACTGGGATAAGAAAGAAGATGTTTTGGATCAGCAACTTGTTCTTCTTCAATCAGCTAGCCATGGACTTGAACATCATACTCATTCCTTGTGGCGATCTTCTGCATCATCTCTTCCACTACACTTACAAAAATTTCAAGCTTTACCTCTAGAGATGTTGATTCCTTTGGATATATGTTTCTCATCTCTTCTTCCTTCAACTTTGCCCTTCGGATCAGCAAATGAGCCTCTACATCCACTACACTATTCTGCATCTCTTCAAGTGTTGCAAGATTCCTTTATCTAAGCTAAAACTCCATTTCTGGATCAAAGGTACCTGGGTAGTGCAAGAGAGCGGATCCAGGAGGAGTTCTTATATTAACAGGCATCGAATAATAAACTTGGTTGAATCTGGCAGAAAATTGTTGTACTGTCTCCCCTGGTAGTCTTTTCAGTTGGTTATACTCTTCTATAATCAAGAAAGGGTGTTGTCTAACCACCCACCTGTTGAGGAAAACTTTGATGAACTGCTATAAATCTGAGATGCTCACATCAGGCAGGGTTTTGAACCAACTCTTGACTTTGCCTTGCAAAGAAAGAGAAAAAAACCTAATACTGACATCTTCTTCTTCAACTTCAAGAAGGTCAAGAAAGGACTCAAAATTCAATACATGTCTCTCAACAGTGATATTGTTACGTTCACCATCAAATCTTGGTAGATATAGATCATGATTTTTAGGGAAAGCATGGAATATAGGAGGTAAAATCAGAGGCTTGTATCGATCTGGAATTTTACAAGGTATAGGGGTATGTACAGAAGGTGTAGAATTAGTCTTGGTCTCTTTAAGCTCATCATTTTGAAGATGGTCATTGTAAGCTTATGAAAAAGGGTCTTGATCAAGCTCAAAGGCATGCAAATCTTTGGTATTCAAAATATTCAAAGGGAAGGAATCCAATGCAGGCCGAGGATCTTTTCTCAAATACAATATACTTTGCAAAGGCTTCTTGACATTCTCGGGAAAAGAGAAGAAATAATTTAGAACAAAGAACAAAATGTCTTGGATGAAATTCCAACTTGAATACCTAATCTTTCCATATTGTCCTTTCATATTTCTGCTGGTCGGGTTCATTCTCTAGTGGAATCCTTGGATCTGATCTTGACACTGATTTGGAATCGCCAGGTGAATGATTTCGGCCTTTCCGGTGTCTGATCGTTGTCCACCATCAACAATCAGATCTAACTTGATACATGTATTGGGGAAATTTGCAAGTCAGATGTTCATCTTATAAGACTAGACTGGAGATTGACTGAAGCGACTTTTATCTACTTATGTACTCGCAAAGCAATGTGCAGTTTGAAGGCTACCTGGCTAACTTCAGGCTTCGTCTGTAGTTT
>APFE030267916.1:6169-25067 GCA_000404065.3 Pinus taeda | reverse complement strand
GCCCCCGAAGCTAAAAACAGCTGTAAAATTGCCTTGTAAAAGTATAGTAATTTCTAGTCAATCTAGGCCGTTCATTAGGCGGATGATCTGACGATAGAACTTATGTTTAGTTTAGGGTTTTTTCCCTAGAAGGTAACCCCTCTCTTTGTATGAGGGCATTGTATTTGAGGTTGTGAGATAGATGTGTATTCAGAGTGAGCGAGAAACAGAGAGGTGAGACTGTGAGAGAAAACAGAGGATATTACAGTGGATTTGCTGTAGGTTGTGTCTCTTCATTTTGCTGGATAATAAAAAGGAAGGACTGGTTGTTCGAGGTGGACGTAGCCCAAACTGGGTGAACCACGTATATCTATGTCTCTCTTGTTTTGTACGTTTTCTGTGTTTATATTTCTGCATTATTTTATGTGTTCCATTGCTCCGTAATATATAATTTTCTAACACATTCATCTCTAATGGCTTTCAATAGAAGGACTTTCAAGGTTTCCTCGTCTAAATTACTCATTTTCGCTTTCTCTAAGTTTTATTGAAATCTTTCAAGTAAATCCTCTAAATTCTCATCTTCTTTTTGCATCCTTTTGAATACCTCATCCTTATGATTAGTGGGCATACAATAATCCAGATTTCTATCCAAAACTGTTTGCTTCATTTCATTCCGAGTTCTAACAGATTGAGTGACTAATCCCATGAACCATTTCAAAGCAGATCCTTTCAATGTTAAAGGAAACAGTTTGAGTTTTTGAGAATCTTCCATATAGTCATATGTTCGGCACAAGACTTCAAACTCAAATAGAAATGTTTCAGGATCCTCACTTCGCAACCCATAAAAGTTTGTGAGGACCAAATGTGAAATGTTTTTCATTGTTGTATGGGTTTCCTTATCGACTATAGGGAATCCAAATGAGTTATCTTCTTCCCTATTTCCCCCATTATTACCTCTACCTCCTCCATTGTTTCCTCTACCACCACCTCCATTATTTCCTCTACCTCTATGTCTACCCCCTACTCCAAATAGAGAATATTCCCCATCCAGTACTTCTTCTGCCATAATAGTTTCCTCAGAGTCCTTTGGTTCTTCTATTAATGGCTGATGAGAGAGAGTCTCTTCCTTTCCTTCTTCTCTAGGTGATTCTACTTCTTCAACTGCAATATGTTCCCTTATAGAAGTGAAGAAAGGTTCTTCTCCTAGATTAGATTTAGTAGATAGTGTGGGGGAATACTCTAATTCAATTGCTGCCCCTTGAATTGCAGGAATCCTAAGGCTGGGAGTATGAGTCTGGGATGGAGGTGTATCTTGTCTATGCCTTGAAGTAGTTGGAGTTGTGAAAGTCGAACTTTTGGCCCTAGCTATCAACCTCCACCTAGAATCTCTTGCTCTACGCATGTCATTTTATTTTTTTTTATTTTTTTTAGTCAGGCTAATAATTCTCTTTCTGATCTTCCAGATCACGCTAGATGTAAGAAGAGAGCATACTCAAGAACTTATTGAACTAATAACTTTCTTTTTTGATTCTCCATATCACACTAGGTGCAGGAGAAGAGCATACTACAAGAAGTTATCAAATTTTCCCTTTTTTTTTTAATGTAAGAGATCGTCTACCTAGTTACACTTCCCCGACAACGACGCCAAAATGTTTAGTCAATTTAGTATGTCCTAAATTTCTACATTAATTATCAATCCGGGAGTCATAAACTGATGAAGTGTGGTGCATTATATGTGCAAGACAACCTCTTTCTTACTTTTTATTATTTTCAATTTTTATTTTGTTTTGGGGTTTTGTCTTTGTTTGTCTCCTAATGCAAACAGAAATCCTATTCCTAAGTTTTAAGAATACTTTAGAAGGCAAGTATGGATATAGATTTAAGACAAGGTTTTATGTCCCTTATGATAACTTCCAGAACATAGCACTTCAAAGGATCTCAAAACATGCTAGTGATAAAATTAGTACTTGAACAGGAATGTAAATGTGCAGCTATTTAAATCAAACAAATGATGAAATACTGATCATGAAATCACTGTCTCTGCTGCTCATCTAAATACAGAAATAAAATCTAATTATTGCACTCAAACAAACCAAAAATTGCAGACTAATGAAAGTAAGATCAATTGACTTCACTTATAATCCGATAGCTCACCAAGTAGCTTTCAGGGTTAAGCCATGGCTCCGGAGATAATGTCAAATAACATGAAGAATTGATAAATTACCTACTTGCAAATGAAAGTAAAATCAAGTCACTTCACTTATAATCCGATATCTTGCCAAGTAGCTTTTCAGGGTTAAGCCATGGCTCCGGAGATAACGTCAAATAACATGAAGAACTTGATATCTAATTGCAAAAACAAAAGTAAAATCAAATCACTTCACTTATAATTCGATAGTTCACCAAGTAGATTTTCAGGGTTAAGCCATGGCTCTGGAGATAATTTCAAATAACATGAAGAATTTGATATCTAAACTAGCTAACAACAACAAATAAATAAAACTGAAATTAAAGCATAACTGAAACTGAAAAGCTAAAAAAATCAAAGTCAACAGAGAGGCCAATCTCATGTCACTATTTGATGCAAAAATTATATGAAAAAGCTCGAGCATGACCTATCCTGAAACACACTGATCAGTGTTAGCAAAAGTATGCAATGCTAGAAAACCATGTACATGAATGAAAGATTAACACCATGAATGAATTACGAAACATATACAGCTAAGCAAGCTATGGAATATATACAATGGAAATAAGAAAACGATGCATGAAAACTTTACTGAAATGAAAAACAAAACCTCAGCCAGCAGGGGCCCTCTGCACGACCTTTGGTTAATACGCCGTCAATCCAAAATTACGCTCAAACAGTCATAAGAAACAAAATCTTTATATTGCAAAACTGAGGAAATGTCTTCTCGTTACAACAACAGGACTAATGCTACAACAACAACATAAAAACTAACAGCAAGACTAACTATTTGCGTTTACAAAACGCGTTATTTATAGAGGAAATTGTATAACTATTTCTCCATGAGGAATTTTCGGCAGAGGACATGTAAAAATACAGAAATCGTGAGCTTAGAGTCTTGGTTGCCATGATCATTCAATCTACAAAAGGTGGATGTTGGATTTGCGTCATGGAGATAGTCTGCAACTGTCAAGAGGGATCCACGGATCTAGAAACCGTCTCGAACCTTTCACGTGCTGAAAACAGAGACCTATTTGCTGTAGGACTCCTTTTTTGACCGTCCTTTGACCAAGGCTTTCCTTTACGAATTTGACTGAATAGAGAGGACCTTGGCCATGTCCAGATCATTCCTGAACTGTCCATGTGCCTTGTTTTACTTGTCGACACCTGTAACCTATAGATCAATAAAAATAGCTGCAGGATCGCGAGTCAGCTGCAGAAAGTGGCTGCATTCCATAGCTGATGAGCAAAATCTAAGTCAAATAGCAAACACAAAAATATAGTTAGAAAACCACTTAAATGCACTCCTAGAATCAATATGTAATGATCTTTGATAGCTTATGAGGCGTTGGTGTGGGAAAAAGGTCTAGGAAAGTATGTATAAGAGAGGTAGTTTTAGGGCTCAACAAAATACACCCAAAATGGTAAGGAAATGTCCTCTCTCTAAACTGTGTCCAAGCTACCAGAGAATTGTTGTGCTGCTATTGCTGCAGAAATCAAATGAGGATTTGGGGCTGTTCCCCTCCTCCGGAAATGCTGAAACTCTGGAATCAGCCTCTACTCAATAAACCCAGAAAAGCCCAGAAAGCTTTTAAAAAATGGTTGACCCTTGAAAATCACCCCCTTGAGGATCCATGCAATTCCTCAAGGCTCTGCGCTACCACTGAATAGAACCCTCCAAGATTCTGCCCAAAACTCTGCCAAAATCCTCTAATGTGCAAGGGTTTATCCCTTGCTCAATATCCTAGCTCAAATCCTCCACAAAACCCCAATCCAGAACTGCTACCCAAAAAGACTGCATCATCCTCTCTCAAGACTGCGCAGTCATCAAGATGCTCAGCTCCTCCTCAACTCAAAAAATCGATTCTCCTACAAAAGACCGTTGAAAATTACCTTGCCTAAGTAGGCACTCAAATTCCCCTGGGGCTAAGGGTGAGATCTCCGAACGGAGACATTCGATGCACTAAACAGTGCTATAGACAGGTTAAACAGCCAGTGTGCTCTAAGTTGAAGTGACTAGCTCAAATGCACATAATCGAATGCTAAAATGAGGAGGCACTTCTCTCCTTTATAGCATTGACCTCCCTCAACCCTAAGGCCCACCTCCGCCAATGTATCCCCTCTCTTGCCACGTGCTCCTCTCCATCTACGCAGTCCCTCCAAGTGTCTGCGTGGGCCCCTTCTCTACATGGTCCTTTGGCCCCCTTGGCTCCCCTTTTAAGTCACAACGTTGTGCTACTAGGGAGTGACTTTATTCTAAAAGTGAGTTAAGTCCCCCTTTTCTCACATTTTTATTTATAAATAACTATAGAAGGCAAAATTGAGCAAAATCGAATATTCCAATTAGTTAGTTGCAAAAGGGCCATGTTATTAGATAGATGGTATTAATAAGAACCATGGTACTGACCCATGGTATTGCATGTATGAATCCTATATAAAGGATAGAGACTCCCCATTGAGGAGTGTCATGTCTTATTTTCTAATCGAGCCCTGCTCTATTGGAGGTTTCCCCCTCGAAGAGGCAAGTGAACAATGCTTTCCTTTCTGAATAATAAAATACATGCTGTTATTTCTCATTGTTCTATGTTCTGGGTTATATTTCTTCAGATATTTGGTATTCTAGTATCTTCTCCCAGGTCAAGAGCATAACAAGTGGTATTAAATCACTTTCCAAGGCCGGTGGGATCTCCATTTTTAGCAGTTTTTTTTTGGCTAGAGACATGTTTCGGCGTCTTTAAACCACAAGATCTGTCATTGAGCACATAAACCTAAAGATTTGGGGAGGCATGCACACAGGAAATGCAAGAGGTGGTCACGTTTGTTGGACTCCCTTGTAATCCCTGTGGGTATCCCTTCGAGTAGTAGTGCATTAGATAGAACCGTGCACAGACTGTCTTCCACATACCCTCTGGGTATATCAAAAGTCCCCTAGGCTCACCTGAAACCTCACCGTAGATAAACTGTCAGCCATCTTACTGCTACAATACACTGAGAACAACACTTGGGGAGATTACTTGCACATACGATAGGGTAGTCGGGTAGTACGGCTAAGGGTATGGTTGATCCTCCTTAGTTAGTGCCCTGAAATATTGGGCCGAGTACTACTGTTGGACCCTTATGTATATTGTGATCTGTAGCACCTGACACTCCTTGAGACCATAGTTCCCTTGTCTCTCTACTAATCTCCCATCATCTTCTTTGCCAGATCAGATCTAGCAGGTTGGGTTCTATCGCAGCAGCAACAATCAGATCCGTCATTCAGATCTAGCAATGGGGGTTCGGTCACTGCCACATTCCTACTCACACTCAGCAGTTGAGGGTTTCACAGATAGATTTGACTATTTCTGCAGGGAGGCTTATGGCTCCTATACGTTGGGGTGATTCTCTCATGACATTGGCCATGATTAAATTTTCTAAGAATTGGCTACTGCAGTATTCCTAAGCGAGGAGTAAAACTCCATTCAGACGCTCATAGGAGACTTAGCCCATAAGAATCAGGACAATGGGCTGAGCAAGGTGGTACCATTCACTTGTCAGCTTCAAATTTTTGGGTGCCCCAATTTTTTTTTTCTAGTAATGACAAGTGCATCGGATTTGTGCATGGTATAAACCAGAGCTCAAGCTATGGCCAATGAGAAGACAGACACCCTTGAACAAAAGTTGGATGAATTAACGAAGCAGATCCAGTCCTTAAGTGACGCAATCATAAAGGGCAAGTTGGGGTTATAATCAGAGGCATATGCTTTTAATGAAAACCATGAGGGTGAATCTAGCCATTCTTCTCACTTCTATGGAAACCACCAACAATCCCACCCTCGACCACCCAAGATGGACATGTATAAATTTGATGGCTCTCATCCGGCCATTGCTCACATTGAATCACATCATAGATGATGAGACTAAGCTAAGTGTGGGAAGACTTTACTTGGACCAAGAAAGATGGCAATGGTGGCAATGGCATCAATGATGCTATGCAAGGCCAATGACTTGGTAGATATTCTCAAAAGCCCTTTCTGATCGCTTTGATCATGAATCTAACTTTTTAGGTCGTCTTACTAAGCTCAAACAGACAGGCATAATACTAGAATATATTAAAGCCTTTGAAGTATTATCCTTTCGCATAGGAGGTCTAACAAATGAATTCTACTTGGAATGTTTTATGAGTGGTCTCAAAGATGCCATACAAGTCCACGTCCAGATGCACCACCCAGTAACATGGCTGGCAGCTTGCACGACAGCTTGTGAAGTAGAATGCGCGTTGGCGACCTAGTTGAATCGTCCAAATTTCCTAGCCAAGGGACGCCCACCTAGGCTCTGAGCACTACCCAAACACTTAAGGTCCAAAAGGTGTCACCAGTGGAAATGGTGGAAAGAAGAAAGCAAGGATTGTGTTACTACTGTGATGAGAAATACTCCCGTGGGCATAAATGCAAGGAACCCAAATTCTTTCAAATTGATGCTACTGATCACAGTTCATCTGAGGAAGCCCCACCATTTGAGGGACCATAGGAGGAAGATGAGGACAAGCAGTCGGATAATGACCTCCCAGCTACACCAGAAGAACTAGTTATCTCGCTCCATGCTTTGGCAGGCATTTCTTCTCCCCAAACTCTCAAAATCAAAGGTTTTATTAAACATCACCCTATAGTAATCTTGATTGATAGTGGCATTACGCATAACTTTATCCATCAAAGATTCGCCGAAGCAGTGCATTGTTTTGTTAGAGTAGTCTTTAATTTCCAGGTCTAAATTTCTGATGGGGGGACAATGAAATGTGACGACCGCTGTGAAAATATCAAACTTTAGATGGGGGATTATCACCTAAAGACCCAGATGTTTGCCATCAATATGGGTGGGTATGACATTGTCTTGGGTGTTGAATGGCTCTGGGCACTCGACCCAATCACAATGGATTTCCAGGAGTTATATATGAGCTTTAAGCAGAATGAACACACACATACCCTCTGCGGACTCAAGGTAGGTGCTCCTTCTATCATCAGCGCACATAGGATGGAAAAGTTGTTAAAAAAGGGCCACCATGGAGTTATAGCCCAATTTAATGCCATCTAGGTCTTTGAGCCCACTTCTCCTCATATTCATCCTGAGATGCAACAGGTCTTAAACAACCATCTGCAAGTCTTTGACAAGCCTCATGAGCTTCCACCCTCGCGAGGGGAACATGATCATAGCATTACTTTGGTCCCAGGGGCACAACCACCAAATGTGCGCCCATATAGATACCCTTTCACCCAAAAGAATGAAATTGAAAAAATCATCAAGGAACTCCTGGAAGTTGGTGTTATTCATCCTAGCATTAGTCCTTATTCATCGCCTGTGATCATGGTGCTCAAGAAAGACGAGGAATGGCGTATGTGTCCAGACTTCAGGGCCCTCAACAAGCTGACAGTCAAAGATAAATTTTCCATCCCGATTGTTGATGATTTGCTGGATGAACTAAATGGGGCTCAATTCTTTACTAAGCTCAACCTTCGCTCGGGCTATCACCAAATTCACATGAAAGAAGTAGACATTCCAAAGACTGCTTTCAGAACTCATGAAGGCCATTATGAATTCCTGGTCATGCCATTTGGTCTTTATAATGCCCCATCCACTTTTCAGAGCCTCATGAATCACTTGCTCAAACCATATCTCAGAAAATTTGTCGTTGTTTTCTTTGATGACATCCTCATCTTTAGCCTCATCCGAGAAAAACATCTTCAGCATGTAGACCTGCTCTTGCAACTGCTCCGAAAGCATACATTATTTGTCAAATTTTCCAAATGCTCTTTTGGCATGAAAGAAGTCGAGTATTTGGGCCACATTGTGGGGCTTGAAGGTGTCAGGGCGGATCCCAAAAAATCCAGGTAATGTAGGATTGGCATCAACCAAAGACCTTGAAGAGTTTGAGAGGATTTTGGGTCTCACCAGCTACTAACGCAAATTTTTCCGCAATTATGGTCACATTGCTAGACCCCTCACTCACCTTCTCAAGGAAAATTCATTCCTCTAGAATGATGAAGTGCAACAAGCATTTATAGCTCTCAAACATGCCATGTGTTCCACTCTTGTATTGGCACTACTCGACTTCACCAAATCTTTTGTGATTGAATGTGATACTTCATGTACGGGGATTGGGGTTGTCTTAATGCAGGAAGGTCGACCCTTGGCCTTCACTAGCCAACAACTAAGTGGAACAAATTTGGGACAATCTACCTATTTGAAAGAGATGATGGCCATCTTACATGCAGTGGATACCTGGCGACCATACTTATTGGGGCGACATTTCCAAATCCACACAAACCATCAAAGCCTTAAATATTTTTTGGAGCAATGCCTATCCTTTCCACAAAAAAATAAATAGCTAGCAAAATGTTGGGATATGATTATGAGATAATTTACAAGAAAGGGCACGAAAATGTCATAGAAAATGCTTTATCATGCCAATTTGAGGAGGAAAGCACCCTGCTAGAAATCTCTCTTCCCATTCTAGAGTGGATTGGAGAGGCTTACAAGGAATGGTTTTCACATCCTTCGCTCTCCCAACTCATTAATAAATTGCAGGCAGATCTAAATTCCACAGTGGGCTACTCTTGGCAGGATGAGATTCTTCGCTACAAGGACAAAGTAGTGATATCACCAACATCCGCCCTCAAAAGTTGCATTTTGGCAGAGTTTCACTCATCTCCCATTGCAGGCCATTCAGGCTTTCAGAAGACTTATGCTTGCACTTGGCGTTTATTCTTTTGGATAGGCATGAAAAATGAAGTTCTTACTTTTGTAGCTGAGTGTGATGTGTGTCAATGCCACAAAGGAGAAACAGTTAAATCCCCAGGCACTTTACAACCATTGCCCATCCCTGCCTCAATCTAGACGGAGGTTTCTATGGATTTCATTACTGGTCTTCCAAAGTTAGACAACAAGTCAGTCATCATGGTGGTTGTGGACAGACTTTCTAAGTATGCTAATTTTTGCACCCTACCCCACCCTTTTACACCCGCTTTGGTGGCTCAATCTTTCATGGACCAGATCTTCAAATTGCATGGCATGCCCACTTCCATTGTGTCTGATCATGACTCGATCTTCACCAGTGAATTTTGGCAGGAACTCTTTAGGCTACAAGGTGCCCAACTACAAATCAGTACTTCCTATCATCCCCAAATGGATGGTCAAACTGAAGCAATCAACAAATGTCTAGAGACCTGCCTCAAGTGTTTCACTTCAGAAAAGAAATATCTATGGGTACAATGGTTACCTCTAGTTGAATGGTGGTATAATACTAACTATCATGCCACCACCAAGATGACTCCATATGAAGCAGTTTATGATCAAATCCCCCCTTCACCTACTTCTTATATCCCGAGATGCTCTAAGGTACAAGCAGTGGATCAACTCCTATAGAACTGTGCAACCATGCTTGCCCACCTCAAATATAATCTCCATTAAGCTCAAAATCGGATGAAGCAACATGCAGACCAACATCGTTTAGAGTGCACATTTAAAGAAGTGGATTATGTATTCTTGAGGTTGCAACCATATAAGTAAACATCACTTAAAGACAAGGGTTGTCAGAAATTATCTCCAAAATTCTACGGACCGTATCAAATACTTCAACACATTAGAGAAGTAGCCTACAAGCTAGCCTTGCCACCCACTGCAAAAATCCATCCCATCTTCCATGTCTCATGCCTCAAGAAAGTGGTGGGGAAAAGTTGCAGAATTCAAATAGTCTATTGGAATTGGATGAAGAAGGTTCAATCTGGCTCCAACCTGAGCAGGTTCTTGACACACGAGAATGACACCTGTGCGACCGCATGATCAAGGAAGTCCTTGTCAAGTGGAAAGACACCTATCCAGAAGATGCGACCTAAGAACCAGCCACTATTCTTCAGCAGTTTCCGCAGCTTCAGCCTTGAGGACAAGGCTCTTTTTACGAGGGAGGGCATGTTAGGGTCCAACCCTAACCCCCTTATTTATGTAATAGGGTCGAGTCATAGTTATAGTTAGTTAAAGAGTCAATAAAGCCCATATTAATAATTGTAAGTGGTTGACCCACATTTAAAGAAGGGACCACAATTAGTTGCAAATGGGCTATGGTATTAGATAGATGGTATTAATAAGAACCATGGTACTGACCCATGGTATTGCATGTATGAATCCTATATAAAGGATAGAGACTCCCCATTGAGGAGTGTCGTGTCTTATTTTGTAATCGAGCCCTGCTCTATTGGAGGTTGCCCCCTCGAAGAGGCAAGTGAACATTGCTTTCCTTTCTGAATAATAAAATACATGCTATTATTTCTCATTGTTCTATGTTCTGGGTTATATTTCTTCACATATTTGGTATTCTAGTATCTTCTCGTAGGTCAAGAGCATAACATTATTCCTTGTGATATATCACACAAAGTTTTCTTTGCACAACATATCACATCTCCTAAAGCTTTCTATGTCTATGATATACTTTTACATATTGCACCACACCATAGTTTAATTTTATGTGATAGATATCATTTCCTCAAATTTTTTACCATCATGGCATGTCACACTAAAGTTTGAAATAGTTGTGAAACACATAAAATGGGTTTTCCAATGCATGTTGTACTAAATTTTTGTATCATGCAATATACTAAAAAAGGGGCCAAACCTTAATGAGAGAGACATAAGACAAAGTCCTTTAAGAGGGGTGCATAAGACAAGTGAATAAGACCGAAGTTGTTAAATTTTAAAACATATTTCGCATAAAGTTAAGAAAGGTGTGACACAAGAGATTCACACATAAAGTTAAGAGAGGTGTGAAGCGAGACTTTTGCACATACATTTAATAAGGTTGCAACACATGGTGCATAAGACCAAGGTCTATAAAGTGGAAAACATGTTGCACCAAATTTTATGAGAGGTGTAATGTGTCTGTGAATATTGCTTAGACATTTGTTTCATATAGCATATTTCATCTCCTCAAGTTTTCTACCCATGTGATGCCATTTTTTGTATCACACCATGGCAACGTTTATTTTCATGTGATACATCACACTTCCTTAAAGTTCCCACCATAATGACATGTCATAGAAAAGTTTAAAAGAGGCACAATACACATAAGATGGGTTTCCAAAAGCATGTCTTGGCTCCTAAACAACCTTTTCCATATCACACTAGGCCATATTTTATTTTTGTGTGGTACATTGCTCTTACTCAAATTTTATGCCATCATGATATGTTGCACCAACGTTTAAAAGAGGTGTGATAGACATAAAATGGATTTCCAAAATGATGACACACCAAAGTTTTATTTTGTGTGATACATACGTGTGACATATCAAATGAACCAAAAGTTTTCCTCCTTGTGATATATTGCATGAAGTTTTCCTTTATGTGACATGTCACATCTCCTCAAGCTTTCTACCTCTATGATAGCCTTTTATGTTTTGCATTATGCCAAAGTCTATTTTCATATGACACATCCTACTTCCTCAAATTTTCCACCATCATGACATGTCGTACAAAAGTTTTGTTTCATGTAATACACTCAAACCAATTTTTTTAAGGAAATTTTTTTATGAGGGACTAGTGCAATGGGCAGGCCAAAAGGAAACTTAGATGTTAAGATGCAGTCTAGAAATTTCTTTTTGTTTGTCACTACGAAATTATTTCGCAGCGCTTGTTAAAATTATGTATTACGATTTTTGGGCAAGATGAAACTACTCAAGTTCTTTTCTCTGTTGACTCTCCACGTCCCAAACTTGGCCCCCGATACATGAAGTGATTTAACTCGCCTTTATTTGTCAAGGATTGCGTACTAGCTCAAAGCTAACGGTTATAATTCCAATCTAAAGGTTGTGACAACATTCGAAACAAGGGGTACTCTATTTAATGCTCAATTCACTGTAACTACCTCATGTTCCCACTCCCAAACATCGTGGCACATTCCTTTGTGTGTTGTGAGACCATTTCAACAACAATGCACAAAATATATGGACAAACCACAATGATTCAGGCTTCAATCCCCATATTCCTAATGTAATTCAATGGAATAAGTAAAAAATTTTAAAGGTAAACAATGCACAGGAATAGAATTTTGTTTAGCAATAGTTAATAAGTAGACAATGATTTGCTTCAAACACTGGATTTCAATTCAATTCAAAACCACATCAACTTACAGTCCCATTGGTCATTCAACTATGTCATTCACACAAAAAATAATTCCTTGTTAGCACAAAAGGAAAGTACAACAATTTGCAACCCACAGGACTATAATTTCATAGAGAAAGCAACGAGTCCTCTCTTCTCCTCCCACTTTTTCTCTTTTTATTCTAGGCACACATTCTCTTTACAAAATTAAAACAAACATGGGAAAACCAAAAGTCACAAGAGATGAATTGTTTCATCTTCTCTACAAAACAAGAGAGACTAAAAAAAACCAATTTACAACAGAAAATATCTCCTCCACTTATAAAAAAATCAAAGCTCCTCCTAAATTAAAAATTAAAAATTTCTAAACAAAGATTCCCCTCCTAGCATTTCCATGTGACTATCCCATCATATTAGCAAGCTCTCGTCCAAATTATTTTTGTCTTGAGCTCGACTTATGCACCTGCATCAGGCTTCCCAAGAAATAAATTTTTTACGAGCCCATGCTCATAAGGTCTTCGATAGAATAACCCGCTTTTTGTAGAACTACAATATTCATCCAAGTAGAATCTTCAACCAAATGACCTTTCCACTTCACTAAGTATTCCAGATATTCCTGCCCTCTAGTTTTCTTTACAACATTTTTGTCCAAAATTATTTCAATTTCCAATGTTTTTGCTGTAGACATTTGTTTTACCCACTGCTGCTCACTGACTTCACCACTAATTGTGTTTGTTGTAGAATAGTATTTGTCACCAACTAGATAAGGATACAAATCACTTACATTGAAAATTGGTGAAATTCCTATGCATGTAGGTAACTCCAGTTCATAAGCATTTAGAGAAAACTTGTGAAGTATCTTGCAGGGACCTATCTTCTTCATCTTAAGTTTATTATAATCCCCTCTTGGAAACCTATCCTTTCTCAGGTGAGCTACGACCATGTCTCCTACCTCAATTTTCACTTCTTTTCTTTTTAAATATGCTTTTTGCTTATATCTGGAGTTGTTTCCTTATAACCTCTACTTAACTTGCTCATGTAACTCACTCATTACTACTGCAAAATCTTCTCCTTCAACACTTATTTTTTCCATTCTACCCAAATCTCGCAGCTCACAAACTCCCCTAGGATGCATTCCATACAAAATATAAAATGGACTTTTCCCTGTGCTTCTATTTGGTGACTTGTTATATGCAAACTCCACTTGAGCTAATACATGATTCCACTGCTTGGGATGAACACCTACAAGGCTTCTCAATAGGTTCCCTAGACTTATAATCACCACTTTGGTTTATCCATTAGAGTGTAGATGATAGGCTGAGCTAAAGTATAGCTCGTTCCAAGTTTCTTCCATAAGGTTCCCCAAAAATGCCTTGTAAACCTTGTGTCCCTATTAGAAATTATACTCTTCAACAAACCATGTAATCGAACAATCTCATTAAACAACAAGTTAGCCATATGTGTAGCATCACTAGATTTGTAACATGGAATAAAATGAGCCATCTTTGTAAATCTGTCCACAACTACAAGTATTGAGTAGTTACCTCACTAAGTCTTTGGCAAACCCAAAACAAAATCCATACTCACCGAGTCCCATGATCTACCGGGAATGGGTAAAGGTGTATATAATCTAGCATTTTGACTCATTCCTTTCACATGCTAACACGCCCTACACCTACTCACATATTCCCACACACCCACTCTCATATTTGGTAAGAAATAGAAATGATCCAACTGCCCAAGTGTCTTATCAACACCATAATGTCTTTCCAACCCTCCATTATGCTTTTCTTGTATCAAATTCTCTCTCATAGAATAGTTGGGAATAGATAATAGATTTTTCTTGAATAAAAAACCATCCTGCAAAATGAACTCTTTCCATGGTTTGTTACCTATATTCATAGTATTCTTGCATGCATCAAAAGCTTATTGAAAATCAACATCAATTTCTGATCCAAATAGAAAATGGCATCAACCCATGGTATTCATCCACCATGCTGTTGTGACATCCACCCATGGTATTTGCCCATGGTATTGTGACATCTACCCATGGTATTCATTCACCCATGGAATTTACACGTGGTATTGTAACCGAAAAAGGTTATAATTAACAAGTCGCATTTTGGAAAAGCACAAATTGTCCACCACAATGTAGCTTTTACAGTTATATTATGTTTTAATAAAAAGTTTCTTTGTTGTTTTATTTACTGTTTGTTCTCTCATTTTCTTTCTGGGATTGGAATTTTTTCAAATCTTGGGGGCCTCCCTCCCAAGATCTGGATCAGTGGTATTGGAGTAGGTTATGATTCCATGGGAATGAGGGTTTAATGCATATTTCAATTTCAAATTTTTGCAACAATATTCAACAAAATTTAGGCATGTGTTGTGACTTCCATGGAGCACTTTCTTGGGTCAAGCAGGAAGAATTATTATTATATTTTTTTGCAGGATTTTTTTTGGGCGGTGATTTTGTAGATCAGAACTCAAACATTTGGTTCAAAATAAAATAAAAAAATAACAGATCTAGATTCCTTGCAAAAAAATAGCAAAACTCAAAAAAAAATTGGCCGAATCGGAGTCTGGATGAGGGAGATATCGTTGATCTAAAATCAGCTATGTTGTAGAATTTTTTCTGATGGCAACTGGTGGAATGCGACTCTCCTATCACTTTTTTGCAGTTTTTGTGTAGAATTTCAGAACAATGATTACATATTTTAGCTCCTCTTGAAAAATCACCCAATTAAAAAAAAGGTCGAATTGGAGTTCGTATGTGGGAGATATCGCTAATTTAAAATCAACTATTTTTTTCCAGCACTTTTGTGACGGCGGAATAGTTGCAGCGCGAATTTGAGATTCCAGAATATCCAGATAAGAATTTACAATGCATGGGAAGATGCAAAATGGTCATTCTATTTCCAAAAATAGGTTATAATAAATATTATGAGTTATATTGATCGAGTTATGTCCATTTTAAATCTAGAGCAACATTCAGAGAAAGTTCCCTTTGGAGACGTGCCCTCGCACCCCAGGCTATGTAGGCACCTGATACTTCATCAACAATCAACATCACGGTTATGGTTCAACCGCACAAAATCCTTGTGATTGAAGTCCATTTGCTAGATCGCACACTGTTAGTATCACAATTGGTCACAAGCATTACATAGTATCTCTATCCTCAGATCTTTGTTTGTCATGGTTATGGGTCATCCACAAACCCACACTTCATCGAAGTCCATTTTCTAGGCCACACACGGTCAGTATCACAGTTGGTCACAAGCATTACAAGGTATCTTTATCCTCAGATCTTCGTTCATCATGGTTATGGGTCATCCACAAACCCACACTTCATCGAAGTCCATTTTCTAGGCCGCACACTGTCAGTATCACAACTGGTCACAAGCATTATAGGGTATCTCTATCCTCAAATCTTCATTCATCATGGTTATGGGTTAACCACATGAAACCCTTCTCTTCAGTGGCTCTTCATATTCAACACAGGCTTCGTAGGAGGAAACTTCACACAATGGGGACCATTGCTTCTTAAGGAGGGAGGAATGATCTGAATAGAAAAAGGCATCAACCCATGGTATTCATCCACCCATGGAATTTACCCATGGTACTGTAAGTGGCATCTACTCACAGTATTGTAAGTGGCATCCACCCATGGTATTTTCCCATGGTATTGTGACATCCACCCATGGTATTCATTTACCCATGGAATTTACCCGTGGTATTGTAACCGAAAAATGCTATAAGTAACAAGTCACATTTTGTAAAATGACAGATTGTAAAAATGGTAACTGCTTTTGAAACCAATCTTTGAAAAGTAACCGCTTTTGAAACCAATCTTTGAAAAGTAATCTGCTCCACTCAAACAATTCATTAGATCATCCATATGTGGAAATGGAAATCTTTATCTAATCATGATCTTGTTGATTGCTCTAGAATCTATACACGCCCTCCATTCTCCATCCTTCTTTGGACTTAGTACGACATGCACAATGCATGGACCTAAGCTCTCTCTTATCAACCCTTTGTCCAAATGGAAAATAGCATCAACACATGGTACTCATCCACCCATATTATTCATCAACCCATGGAATTTACCCATGGTATTGTAAATGGCATCCGTTTGTGGTATTGTAAAATCCACCCATGGTATTCATTCACCCATGGAATTGACTCGTGGTATTGTAACAGAAAAATACTATAAGTAACAAGTCAAATTTTGTAAAAGGATAGATTGTCCGCCACAATGTAGCTTTTACAGTTCAGAGGCATGTCGCTGCCACATCTCTTCTCAGAGATAAGCTACCATTGCCCTAGCTAGTTTATTTCCACTTGGGT
Source organism: Pinus taeda (assembly GCA_000404065.3). Classification (NCBI taxonomy): domain Eukaryota; kingdom Viridiplantae; phylum Streptophyta; class Pinopsida; order Pinales; family Pinaceae; genus Pinus; species Pinus taeda. Next base: position 8,431 of record APFE030267916.1, on the reverse strand, counting down.
TTTAATAAGAAGTTTCTTTGTGGTTTTGTTTATTGGGCATTCTCCTATTTTTTTCTGGCAATTTCAAGTTTTCAGATCTTGGGGGTCTCTCCTCCCAAGATCCATTTCAATATTTTTGATCTTGGATGCCCTTTTATGCCACCTGGGTCACCTTTGTGTTCCTTCTAGTGAGCGTGCCAAGATGATTTGGGAAGCACACTACAGTCGGGCTTCTAGGCATTTCGGGGTTGAGAAAAGGGTGGCAGTGCTGCAAAAGTATTTCTATTGGCCGAATCTTCGACAAGATGTTGGGAAGTACATTAGATCGTGTACTGCCTGTGCCATTTCCAAACCGACCATCAAGAAGCAAGGCCTCTATGCCCCGCTGCCTACCCCTAGTCGACCTTGGGAATCCATCTCCATGGATTACATGTCAGGCCTTCCTTCCACTAAGCATTGAAACAAATGTGTTTTTGTGGTTGTCGACAGGTTCTCAAAGATGGCCATTATGGCGGCCTACAAGAAGAATATCACAGCAGAAGCCACTACTAAACTCTTCTTTGAACGAGTGTGGGTACACATTGGGATCCCACAGTATATCATCTCAGATCAGGACAGCAGGTTCCTCGGTACATTTTGGTCCAATCTCTGATCGATGCTGGACACAAAACTCACTAAGTCCACCGCCTTCCATCCTCAAACTGATGGCCAGACAGAGGTTGTCAACAAGATGATCGTACACATTCTACGCATGTACAACTCAAAGTATCCACGCACATGGGACGAGAGTCTCTCCTATGTTCAGCACAGCTACAATCGGGCTCTCCACAGCTCGACTGGCTACAGCCCGTTTCAGGTGGGCTTGGGATTACAGCCACTATGTCCCATCGATGTGGCCATGCCATTTGCAGCTACTCATGTAGATTCTGCTCATGTCCAGTCCGAAACAAATAAGGCAAATAGCTTCATTGAGCACATCCAACATATTCGCCAGCAGATCCATGACATTCTGGAGAAATCAAATGCTAAGTACAAGCGACGACATGATCAACATCGGGTGCCACACAAGTTTCAGGTGGGTGACAAAGTCTGGTTGCATTTGCAAAAGGAACGCCTTACCGGAGCCTATCGGAAACTTGGACCACTCTGATATGGCCCTTACACCATTACTAAGGCCGTGGGAGACAATGCATTTGAGCTCAACATTCCCCCATTCCTTGGCCTGCATCCAGTATTCAATGTGGACCACCTTCGGCCATACTTTCCACCATTGCTAGACACATCCGACATTGCAGAACAACTCACACCCACAGAATTAAATCCAAATTGCATGGAACAAGTTGCAACTGATCATATCATGCACACACAGATCAAGAACACTCACAAACAGAATATCCAACTGTATCAAGTTGTCAAAGCAAGCCAATTCCTTCACCAGGACAAGTGGTTCACCAGGGACCAAGTTCAGCAAAAGTTTCCTCATCTCATGGAGGAACTCAACGCAATGGGGACCATTGCTTCCTAAGGGGGGAGGAATGATCCAGGTGGATATTGCTAGCCACCTCCTATGTCCATCTGGACCCCCATCATTGTTTCTCTCAACATTTTCAGTTTCCTTAATTGTAGCACAACTTACTATTTTTAGCAGTTTTTCGGGTCCTGAACTTCCGGAGCCGTTTTGAGGACCTAAACGACATTTTTTGGGAAATCTGGGGGCAACATGGGTCCATGGACCAATGTTTCCCTTCCCAAAGTGGTAGTTCTCAGATAGATCTTTCTAATGAGCTATCGTACGTGTCAAACAGAAATCATATGCCAAAGTTACGACCCCGGGAAATTGATGTACCAATTTACCCAAACGGGGCCCACAATTTGGCGTTTCATCTTCTAGGGTTAGGTTTTGGGATGTGAAGGGTTTTTCATTGTTTCTCAACAATAAATAGGCCTCCTTGCCTCATTGGAACACAGTTCAGAGGCATGTAGTCACCACGTCTCTTCTCAGAGATAAGCTACCATCGCCCTAGTCGGTTATTTCCATTTCTGGTTGTAAGCATATTTTGGTATTTTCCATTAATGAAATGAAGCATTGTTGCCGCTGCATCTTTGTGTATATGGTTATCTCTGTATTTTGTTGCGTTCCTGTTTAAATCCGGATCAGTCGCCTCCTGCAGCGAAGTGGCCTTTTGTCCCTGACGTGTCCTTTCTGCCAGTTTAGTGAGTCGCAGCTGGATTTCCTTCTTTCACTACTGTGCTGCCATCCTTTCTAATGCGACCATGTCCGAG